>JANSVA010000008.1:1024680-1037418 GCA_025504915.1 Erythroxylum reticulatum | reverse complement strand
TAAAGCCTATAGAGTATACAATCAAAGAACAAGGAAAGTGCAAGAATCTATAAATGTTGTGATAGATGGTGTATTATTGTTAAATGGTCAAGTGGCTGAAGAGAAACATAGCAACCAACCATCCAAATCAACTCAAACAAGCAATGAGATAAAAGTGAAGAATTGCCCATACTTGCAGTTAGTTACTGCTGAGGAAGTAACTACACAAACTAAAGAACTTTCAGTTACTTCGAATGATGAAATTAACAAAAGAATAGAAGATGATTTGAACCGAGGCTTTTCATCTCAAATCCGTAGAAACCATCCAGCAGAAAATGTTATTGGGGATGTGAGCAAAAGAAGAAAAACAAGAGAAAGAAAAATGGTTGATTATTGAGAACTTGCAGGATATCTATGCTACACTTCCTCACTCGAACCAAAGAACGTTAAAGAAGCATTACAAGATGTTCTAGACAGTAGCTATGCAAGAAGAGTTGATTCAATTTGCACGGAATGATGTATGGGAATTAGTGCCAAGACCACCAGGTATTAATGTAATTGGCACAAAATGGGTGTTTCGAAATAAAACAAATGAAAAGGGTAATGTTACCAGGAATAAAGCAAGGCTAGTAGCTCAGGGATACTCTCAGGTGGAAGGTATCAATTTCGACGAAACATTTGCACCGGTAGCATGACTTGAATCGATCAGATTATTATTGGGCATAATATGTATAAAAGGTTTTAAACTTTATTAGATAGATGTAAAAAGTGCAATTTTAAATAGGTTTATATAGGAAGAAGTCTTTGTGGAGCAACCGAAGCGTTTCATGCAGATTTTGTTTACAAACTAAAGAAATCACTTTATGGACTAATAAGCACCAAGGGCTTGGTACGAAAGACTCACTCAATGTCTTATCAAGCAAGGATATAAATGAGATAGTGTTGACAAAACTTTGTTTATTAAAAAGTTCAAATATGATTTATGATAGCTCAGATTTATGTTGATGATATTGTGTTTGGTGTTACATGGCTAAAGATGGTCGAAGAATTTGTTAAGCTAATGACATCTGAATTTGAAATGAGTATGGTGGGTGAGTTAAACTTCTTTTTGGGTTTGCAAGTGAAACAAGTGAATGATGGAATTTCATATCACAAACCAAATATGCTAGCAACATAATAAAGAAGTTCGGTCTTGAGAAAGCCAGGCATGCAAGAACACCTATAAGTGTCATAACAAAACTAAACAAAGATGAGAATGGGAAAAGTGTTGGTGACAGTTTATATCGCAGTATAATTGGCAGCTTATTATACTTGACTGCAAGTAGGCCAGATATCTGTTGTAGTCTTGGTGTATATTCTCGCTATAAAGTCAACCCAAAAGAAACACATCTAACAACGATCAAGAGGATTTTCAGATATGTAAGCGGAGCAGCGGATTTTGGAATATAGTTCAAATCAGATTCAACATCTTATCTAGCTGGATACAGTGATGCGGATTGGGCTGAAAATTTAGGTGATCGCAAAAGCACTTCCGAAGGCTATTTCTTCCTAGGAAACAATACGAACTCTTAGTACAGCAAGAAGCAAAATTCAATCTCAATCTCGACTGCTGAGGCTGAATACATAGCTGCAGGTAGTTAATGCTCACAATTGCTTTGGATGAAACAGATGTTAGAGGATTATGGGATTGATCAGAATGAGTTGATAATTTTATGCGACAATAAAAGTATAATAGATATTTCGAAGAATCTAGTTTAGCATTCACGAACAAAACATATTGATCTTCGGTATCACTTTATTCGGGAGCTCATGGAAAGCAAAGCAATCATCTTATCTCATGTATCTACCGAAAAGCAGTTGACGGATATTTTCCCGAAAGTTTGAACTTCTCATAGGAGCTTTGAGACTCTATGCCTTTCATTATTAGTCTCTTTTTATTAAAAAAAGTAAAAAAAGAAATTAATATTAAAAAAAAGAAGAATGCAACGTTTTTATCTAAGGGATTTAAAATCCCTAACTTAGCTTCAATTATCTTTTTCTATTGCTGCCGCAGACCCAAAATCCTCTCTGCCTCACCACGCAAGTATTCACTTTAAGCAAAACCTCATCTGCTCCTCCTTAGGCAATTTCACTCCACTGCCGCAACACAACCCACGCTCCTTTCTTCACTCAAGCATCTACGAAGACTACACTCTTCTTGGCTTTGATTTTTTTTCAGCTCATTAGTCCTTCGGTGCTGTTGCTTGACATCACGCATGTTACTCACTTCTTCACATGATCATCTCCTTTACTCCAACATTTATATTTGTGAGTTGGTCTCTTTGAACTCTTTAGCCAATCAACATGCAATCCATAATTGCTATGCCATAGGAGAAAAATACTTCAATCTCAGTAGCGGTGGTGGTTCATCATATTCGATGTTCTCCATTTGTTACCGACTCCCTCTTCATCTTGTTAACTGATTGGGTTGTGATTGAAACTGAAAAATTGTGGTCCACTTAATTGGATTGTAATTGGGTCTGTGGATTTTACTGATGAGATTGACTGATTAAATTGGAAGCTACTGAATTGATGTCTAATTTGTTGAATATGGACTGATTGAAACTGAAACCTACTGTGTTGTTGACTGGATTTTAACTGATTGTTGATTGAGTTCTTGGTTGACTATTTTTGGAATTTAGTGGATTGTTGATTTTTTGACTGCCTGAAAATTGGAATATGGGAAAGAATAAAGAATAGGTTCTATCCTCGGTTTCTGAGAAGAAGTCGACAGCTGCAACGTGACACTCAATTCACTTACTTTTGAACCCAAATGTGGCAGAAATGTTACGAGGGCTGATTCTTCTTTGGAAACATCTATTGACATTTCGGATGTCTAAGAAAAGAATGATCCCATTGATGACGTTACCCGGGTAATTGAGTCCATAATTAAAGAATCAACTTCGGACTTCAAAGAACCTCCTGCTGAGTCTGCTCCACCGCCAGTACCTCCTCCGAGAAAGCGTTCAAAGATGAAATGCCGAAGGTCATACGCTCGCCCCATCATCATTCCTCAGTTAGAATGAGAGTCGACAATGCAATTTCATTCAAGTTTTATACTCCAACCGCGGAACAGAAATGGAGTACAATTTCAGATATCAAGTTTGTTCTTGATCGGTCGATAAACTTGGATGAATTTCAGCATCATGGCTTGCATACCTTGCTTTCGAAGTGTACTTTGCTACAAGCTTCACTTCTCCCATGGCACTATAACTCCACTATGGTTAAAGAATTTTACTCCAATTTGACTTGTGATATCTTGAATGTGGATGCTACTTCTTATGGAGCTATTTATGTGTAGGGTCGGGTAATTAATTTTGATGCTACTCGATTAAATCTATTTTTGGGATTTGATAACGTGATTGGTGATTTCTTATGTGATGACGAGTGGGATGTATCAACAGATCTAATTGCCATGGTTTTAACTGGTGGTAAAATGACTACCTGGCTATCCAGTTTTGTTCTTCGGTTGTCAATGCTAACCCAGAAATATTTTGTTCTTTTTAAGTTGATTGTGGCCAATTGGATGCTTGGTACCCATGTTGTGACCGTTTATTTAGCATGGGCCAAGTTGCTCTATGCTATTGGTACATGGTTAAAATTCAATCTTGGCCATCTCATTATCGAGGTGATGCTAGCTATTGAGAGTAAGCCTCACTCTCTCTTATATTTTCCATGCTTGATCTCACAATTTTTGTATGCAAATGATGTTCCTAAGATTGAATTAAGCGTGCTTGAGTCTGTATCATTGATGAATATCTTTCCACAAATTTTTCGGCAACCACGAGTGGTGGACTTGCCGTATGTCGTTTCAAGTTCTTCGGCTGCCACGGGGACCTCAAATGTGAATCCTCATGCTGCTTTATTTTCTGAGATTGAGATGATTGAAGGTGTTCTTCAAGTCGCTACTGATGGACTTCGTAACTTGAAGCAACGAGTTCTTCGTTTTCCGGGAGCTTCTTGATTTTGACTTTTTGACATCTCTTGTCTTAAAGGAGGAGAACACAGATAAGATGTATTTTTTCTTCTCTTTGTTTTTGTTGACTGGACTTGGATTATGCTTATGGAACATATAATTGAATATTGCATTGAGGGGAAGTATCAAGAATTTTTATTCTATATGTCCAATTATGATTATTTATGTGTAGTTCTAGAGTTAAGACAAAAATGCCAAAAAGGGAGAGATTGTTAGGATATTATATATATAATTTAGTTTTGGCATTTTAAATTGGACATGTAAGAAAATTAAAATTATTACATGGATTGCTGAAGATGGGTGGACATTGTGATTTAATAAAAGTCCAAATTGGAAACGTGTGTTTTGGAAACAAATTGGCTGGCTGCGCAAGGTGTTTTCTTTATGAGTTGAATACTGGATCTTATGTTTCATATACGGTGAAAGGGAAAATAACGCATATTGTGGTGGTGTTGGATTTATGGTGACGACAGTGTTCGTGGGTGAGAAGTTTTTGTGAAGACGCAGTGTTTTCTTGTTATTGCAATTAACGTGTCTTGTGGTGATTTGCTTTATAAAGAAAGAATCAGCTATGGTAAAGAGTTTCAACTAGGTTATTTCGATGAGATAAATTCATAGGGAAGTCTTTCTTTTGTCTCAAGTATTTTGTTATTTAATTTTCGGTTGAGTGAAAGTAGTTAGAAAAATCTTCTGACGAAGTTAACACGAATCGGACGTGTTATCGGGTGTGAAAATCTTTGACAGGTAGTGAAGTTGAGAAATAGTTACAAAGATTGAGTGGTATTGCTTTAAGTCGATCTTGTGTAATTCTATTAAACTACTGTGAAAGTGATTAGTTTAGGTGAGGGCCCTATAAACGTAAGCAGAGTGTACAAAGTATCAATAGCTTTGACAACATATCGTTTTGAAAAAAATTAGAAGTAATATAATAAAGCTTTTCATGGTTTTAATAATTTAAGATAATTTACAGTGACAAGGTGTTGTACCGATATACTTGCTATAACCAAAGAGTTTTGATCTTCACCTAATTCAGAAAACCCGAGTGAGTGGTGACACATCAGGCTCCAATACTCGAATTGTCAATCTCTTGGTCAACTTTTGTTTTGATCTTTTTGTCTGCCACTAATCACGAAAAATCCCTCCCTCTCTTGATAATGCCAACCAAGGGCAAAAAGAGGAAGATCGCATTTTAATGGGAGAGAACTGAAAAAATATGGTATCTATTTTGAGTTAGAGATAGAGACAAATACGTTGCAAAACACAAACATTTCATTCATGCATGCAACTGTTGAACCATAAACCTATTGAAATGACAAAATTCAATGGCATGATTACCTTTGAACTTGCGATAGGAGAATTGGTCCTATCAGTTTTCATTCAAAAAGAAAAAAGAAGAAATCGTATTATATGAACTAGCACTTTCTACCATTTTGATTTTTTTCACATAATTTCTTGTTTTGGGCCAACGAGAATGCGTGAGATCCATGGCGAATCATGATTTAAAGTTATCCCTGCATGCGCCATGCATTCTAAACAAGCTGAAGATTGATGGCCGTGACTGGTAGTTATAGTGTCAAGTTTAGACAAATTCTTTGTAGCCTCTTCTTTCCCCCTTAACACCAAACCAATAATTCTGGCAAATGGATCCAAAAGTTAAAAGTTTTGAACCTAAAAGCTGAAAAAGTGTAGAAAAAAAAGGTGGGTTTCAGTAATGGACCCTCCTCTCAGCTAGATAGCTTTGCATCCATCAGGAACGAGAGTTCATGGTATGCAGCCCAAGAGCACTACAAGGAAAAATCCAAATGACTCAGCTTCAACATCAAAACCTTAACACACCCACTTCAAGTGTTGATGTATATATGATGGTAGTTGATAGGTATCCATCTCACAGGGACTCATTACTTAATTTCACAACCATGTTACAGTAATCTGTCAGGAGCTAACAAAAATCAGTGGAGATGCAGAGAAGAAGCAGATAAAAACAGGGATCAGAGGAGGTGCAGGTTGATGAGCAAAGCACAGTGAAACTCACTATCCACGTGTGCGCAGAGAAAAGAGAGGCACAAGCTCCTCCATGACCCATTAAATGTTCACAAAACCGACAGATACAAACATGTCCACTATCATTTCGCCACATCAATTTCCTTCTTAGGATATATCCTTACTATCTAGCAGATGGCACAGTTTCACTGATCACCGTCTCATCACCTACTTAAACCTTTCACTTTTTCCCATGTGACTCTCTGTCTCTGTCTCTCTCTCTATTCTTCTTTTCTTATTGTATAGGCTTGTGTCCGACATGTTTACATGGAGAAATAACTTAGAAAATGCACCGATAAGTCCGGAGGATGAAGGTGAAGAATGATTGCATATACGAGCCAAGAGCCCAGTGTCCACACATCCACTGTTGGAGGGTTGTAGCTAAAGTACAAAGGGGACGCATTCCATTTACTTTGAAATGATTGTTGCCAAGGAATTAATGTTCCTAGATTGGAATCTCCATCACTAATTGACTCACTGTAGGTGCGGACACTAGCCAATTTCTCGGTTTGTGTAGTGTCTGTGATTAACAGACACGAATCAGCGCAATCATAGCCGACCTGCAAGATTTTGATCCAACAATCATGGTCTCTAATATCTTTAGAACCATTACCTTAATGGCCTAATGTGGTTTATCCACAATTAGTGGATATTAAAATAGTGGTTGCTTCGGAGCACATACTGGATTTTACTTGACTTCTTCCCTACAGTTATTTAAATTCCATCACCCATGTGCTTGTCTCGGTTTACTAATGTCAATAGCTAGAAAGTGATAGGGAGATTCCTACGAAGGATGTGATGTTAAATGGTGAGTACAAGGTATATAAGAATCCATAAGGGCACAGTGGAAGATGGAATTCATCTGTGTTCTAAAGTATGAACAAGTTCCAGGACATTTTCCTCCATTGTTTGCTCTTCTAAAACTGACTAAACGTATCGAAGTTGAGGTACCAGTAACCACAAGAAGAAATATATATGGTGTCTTTTTAGTGTTTCGTTACAATGTCTTAACAAGGAACCTTTGGCATCTAATGGCACCATCTATTTCAGTCTTCCGATTAAATTACATCTTTGTCGTATATGCTTTGATGATGTAATCTACAAACAAAATAAATATGTAAGAAAGTGAGAGGTTCAAATGAATGTATGAAACATGCCATGTGAATAAGTTTGTTTATTAAATTAACATGCTGTTCTCCTTAATATTCAATAGCCTCAAGTCAGTGGTCAAAATAAAATATATATATATATATATAAACTATCTAGCAATTGATCTTTAACTTGTAATTAGGGTTCAAAAGAACCTTACTTAAGTTCTCAATGATAATGTTTTTCTTTCGACTGAAATTATTGATAACGAGAGGAGGTCTTGAACTTTTCCTCATATTTGATCATTTATTTTCTATCAATTAAAGAATACCGATGATAATTTAATAGGATTTTCCTTAAATTCTCAAAAATAATAATATTAATCCATGAATCTTATGAGTAAAAGAAAGGAAATAAGCAGTGCTTCATTTACTAATCACATGATAGTGCATTAAAATATAGTAAAAATTGTATATTCATGCATAACCATTTGGAGCAATCTTGAAGCAGATTTTATGTTGGAAAATCAGATTTGATACATTAGTACTTGGGCAAGCTTCTTGCTAATCAGAAATCTCTTCGATTGTAATGTCTGGTCAAACCCAACCTTACGTACTTCTAGGAAGCAATACAGCTAGAAGTAGAGGGACTACTACTTGGGATTAAGTTAATTATCTAATGACCAATGTCCGATGAAAAAGAGATGACATAAATTTACTGACAATAATACATCCACTTTCATATTGCAAGTCAAGTGTAGCTTGTTTATGTTCAATAATAGAGTTCTTGTATTGGCAACTTGAGTTGAGTACATGATTGGTGATACGAGGGAAAGAAAGAAAAACCTTTGTTTAAGTCGAAATGATAAAGGGTCTTTAATTTAATAATTAAAAGTTGTCTTCCGGATTATATAGAAGTGAAATGGCCTATGGCATTTTTTTTTATCTTGGACCGACAAAGGATTACAATTCTGCCATTAATGAAGGCGACAGCCCTTCGATAACCCACTGATTTTTGCAGCTACATGTCTCTCTCTCTCTCTCTTTTTAACACACATACAGAAACAGCAACGATGCCATCTTTTCTCATTAACTATATGTGGCTGCAGAAACAGTGAATTATTGCGCCTACTAATAAAGGATGAATCTTCTTCTTCCTTATATCTATTATCCTCTCTTCTGATCCTGTGTTCCCAATACCCTACAGTTTTATATCCTTCTCACAAGGCCTGGTTTCAATCTCTGAGCAACAAATATAAGCCGCTTTTCATACAGTTCGCTAGCTTCTGGGTCATGGATTTTCAACCCAATACATCTCTACATCTAAGCCTACCAAGCAATCAGCTAAATTTAGAGCTTGTTCTTGACCTATCATCTTCTTCTTCCTCATCACCTCATAGTCCAGTAGAGCCTCGGACTTTCTCATGCAACTATTGTCAAAGAAAGTTCTATAGCTCCCAAGCTCTAGGCGGTCATCAAAATGCTCACAAACTTGAAAGAACCTTAGCCAAGAAAAGTCGTGAGCTAAGTTCGACTGTGCGATCTCACGGTGCATCAAGCCCTCGATCAGGATCATCCAGCACAGCAAGCTCATCAAGCCATGCTCGTAGTGGTCATCATCAGCATGCCCTAGTAGGGTTAGAGCCGAATGCACATGCCAGTAGGTTTGTTGGTGAAATGAGCTATGGTAGAAGACAATTGAATTACAGTTCTATAGAAGATAGATTGGACCCTTGGTCAATGGGATATCGACCTGAAAGTGTTCAAGAAGAACTGAGCCAGCTTGACCTGTCCTTAAGGCTTTGAAATGTAATTTCATTCTTAACATTGCTCTTGCAAATTGTTTCAGAAATAAGCTATTTTGATTTGTCGATGTTATTCGGTTTCGATTTCCCTAAGGAATGAGTTGTGACTGATGATATTGAACTAGACAAAATTTGACATGACGATTTGTATCCACGAATCATTAGTATCACCGATTTGATCTTGTCTGAACTAAATTCCATCGGTCATTTAGAACCGACCAATTATCTTTTCATAGATGTTGCAGTTAGTAACGATAGACCTTTATGGATTGTGCTATTTTTTAGAAAATAAATGAGGCAACATTTAAAATATGAATAAAATAAAAAATGATATGTGATAAGTTGCCATCTAGGTACATAATTTATATGAAAAATGTGTAAAATATTTAAAGTTTAATTTGTTTTATTTAGCATTATGTAGAGTGACACACTAATTAGACTTGGTAGGAAAATTTATATTTTTCTGTGATTTTTTTTTCGTTCTGAACAAAAATAATCAAGGTAAATAACCCGTAGACTTCGGGCGAGTGCTTCCTAATGCTTATCCTGTTGCGTATTGATATGAACCATATATAGCTAAAGCAATTAAAGCAAGGTTGATTTCGTGAATCATGAGCTGGAAAGCACTTTCAAGACCGGTCAATAGGAAAAATGGAAACAGAAAAACGGGATGATGTGTCTTAAAACAAACTCAGTTCACTGAGAGTGGGAACTTGTCAAAATTGGAGGTGCAATAGTTGAGTGGAAGTTCCTTCATTCCGATCTCTTCCAAACAATAGTTAACATCCTCATTTAATCGAGTTTTCTTTATTATTTTCGGTAGGTTCATTCACTCCTCCGAAAAAATAAATAATCGAATTTCAAATAATTCGTTTCTATTCATGATAAAACGATTATTATCTTTCATTCCTAAAAAAATAACACATGCTAAAAAATATGATCGTTCTTAATGTTTTATAGATTCCTAATAAAGAAAAAAAGGATCCTAACAAATCAATAATATATAAATATGTAAACTTTTAAAAGTATATTTTTATTATTAAAGAGGTTACATTAAGCCCCTTATTATGATATAATTAAAGAGATTAATAGGTTGCATTAATCTTAATGTTAAGGTTAAAAGAACAACTAAAAAATCAAATGAAAAATATGTTAAAAAAGAAAGTTAAGAGAATTTACCTTATTTTATTCTTTATGAGTATTAAGAGTGAGCTGAGCATATTTTAGCTCATTTTATTCTAAATAAATGTCAAAAATAAGCATTATTTTTGTTTTATTTTATTCTTTATAAAGATGGAGAACAAACTTTATTTTATTCTTTACAAGAATATACACGAGCAGATGTTCTTCTTGTCCGATACTCCGATACTCAAGGCCTGGTTTTTAGGCTAATTGAAAATGGGTTAAAATTGAAACTAAACTCGTTCTTGAATTAGGGTATTCTTTTATTATTATCATTTTTTGTGTGATTTGTTGATGATGTCCATATACAGACAATCAGCAATGAAGATTATGTAAACTGGAAAAAAAATTAGGGATGAAGTTTTTTTCTCCCTCGCTTACGTAGGATACTCTTATATATGAAAAGACATGCAGATCGTACGGCCGTTTGTTAGTTTTCTCACATCCACTCGTTGAACTTAGTTGATGCTGAGTTAATCAATGATTTGAGGTCCACTTGCTCTACCTCCAACTGTGCTTGCGTCTTGGAAATCGGCTTTTAGGGATGAAGGCTTTTGATTGGCTCTTTTGTTCTTTTCATTTTATAACAGGATCTGGCAGTTGTTTTTGTTTTTAAGACGTGAATTAAATAAGTTTTGAGTATGCATAATAATTTATAAATTAGTGTTTTTGAGAAATCAACTCCAACTTATAGAAAGTTTATGCATATACTTCCACTATAACCCACCCTTAGAACATTACAAACCCGTATAATGAAGTTAAAAGTTATGAACTTATCGAAATCATAAACATAAAGTGATATTTTAATCAGTATAATATGCCTTGGTATGCTAAACTTTTCCTATTTGAAAGATGCTGAGATTGAAGTGAAGGCTCCAAAATACCTCTCTCTATCAGGAGGCAAATGGGTTAAGAAAAACCACTCTCATGATTAATGCAGATAATGTTGTTATCTGTTTTAAGCAAGTCATTAGGATGAGACCCTAGTGATAATGTTGGGCTGCAATTGTTTTCACTTGATTTGACATCATAAAACAAAGATGATAGAATTTAACTTAATGCAATGACACCAATCTTAGACAAATTTAATACGTAAATTGATTGTCAAGGAGCCTAATCGATGTCCTCTCATAATGTTCACTTATTAAGCGAGTAATTCTCATCATGACACGGTTCATCCATCGGAAGCCCATGTCAAATTCTCGAAGTGCTTAATCTTCAAGCTGCCACAGTACCCCGATCTAGAGGGACTCCAGCTTACTCGGAACTCATCTTGTGCTCTTTATGGCTTTTGATGAAGCTTTACTCAATATAACACTATAAGAAAAATAGAGCTTAGTGATAAAAATTATTGACAAAATTTGTATATATTCTGTCAGTAAGCTTATTTAGTGACGGAATTTATTGACGAAAAAAGGCGTCGGAAATACGGTCATAGGTAAATTTACCGACAGTAATTTTTTTCGGTCGGTAAATTTACCGAAAGAGGACTTTTTCGTCAAAAAATTACTAAGGGATTTGATTATTCCGTCGGTAATTACCTACGGAAAAAATTTCTCGTCGATAAATCCAATATATTTTACCAATGAACTTTTTTTCCGTCGGCAAATTTGTTAAAACTGTTTTTTAAAATTTACCTACAAAGTGTTCAGTTTCTCTTGAAGCTACCATAGAGAGAATATTGCTAAATCTCTTCGTACCAATCGCAACACTTATTATATTCTAATTTTTATGGAAAGTTAAGAACTAAAGAAGGATGTGGCTCCACTGCCACCATGTCCTCGGGGATTGCTAATAGTTGGATATCTTCTATTTCTTAGCCAAGACATTTATCGAGATTTTACAGAATTGGCTAGTGTTTATGGACCCATCTACAAGCTTTGCTTCGGTAATAAACTGTGTCTCAGGTTAGCTCCCCGAACTTGGCCAGAGAAGTTGTTCGAAACCAAAACAAAATCTTTGCGAATCGCAACCCACTTCTTACTGTTAGAATCAGCTCTTTGAGTGCAAATGACATAGCTTGGAGCCCATATAGTTCTAAATGAAGAAAGACGTGCAAGGTCTTTGTTTGCAACATTTTAAGTAACAAAAACATTGTTGTTATGGTCTGAGAAAACAAGAGATTAAGAAGACTATAAGGTATGTGTATGGTAAGATTGGACAGCCTACAGATATAGGCCAATTGGCTTTTATGACAAGCATGAACGCTCTCATGAGCATTTTGTGAGGATGTACGTTAGAAGGAGAGATAGATTTTAAAGCTGCAATAAAGTTTAGAAATTTATACTTGGAGATGATGCTGGTGATGGGGAAACCAAATATTTATGACTATATTTCCATGCTTGTAAGGTTAGACTTACAAGGCTTGGAGAGGAAGGTGAAAAAAATCTTTGTTGGAGTTTTAACAAAAGGTTCAAGAGAGAGGGAAAAGCGAGAGAGTAAATAGACTAGCTCTTTTTATTATTTCAAGTGTATAGTACAAAAGCTAGATTTCATTATATATAGAACAGAACTAAGCTCCTGTATAAGTCTTGAACTAAAACACTTTACTGTAGATCGACATACAGATTCTGTTATAGGAAATAGTAGAGATCATGATCCATACTTGTCCATTTCAGTGTCTGAAAAT
>JANSVA010000008.1:1010644-1024580 GCA_025504915.1 Erythroxylum reticulatum | reverse complement strand
AAACTATCAACTAACTATCTTAAACCCCCCCCCCCCCCCTCAAGTTGGAGGTTGGTGAACATCAATCAAACCCAACTTGGACAAAAGGGAAGTAAAAAGAGGTGCAACCAAAGCCTTCATAAATAAGTTAGCCAATTGATGCTTAGAGGAAACATGAGTAGGAGCTATTGATCACGAACAGCATGCAATCAATATCAAGATGCTTGATATGTTCATGAAACACTGGATTGGCAGTAATATCAAGTGCAGCCTAATTATCACACCACAAAGGAATTGGACGGGAAAATGAAATCTGTAAATCTTTCAACAAATATGAAATCCACAGCAATTCACACACTATTGAAGTCATACTACGATACTCAGCTTCATCTGAGGATCTATAAACCGTAGCTTGTTTCTTATTCTTCTAAGAAACTAAAGAATGAACAAAAAAACACAAAAACCCAAGACAGAACAACGAGTAGTCAAACACGAACCCCAATCAGCATCACAATAAGCAACAAGAGAACAGGGAGAAGAATTAATAAGCATAGAAGAAACAGAGGAAGCAGGAAAAAATAGACCCTTAGAAGGGCAGCCTTTTAAGTATCTCAACAGATGCATAGCAGTAACCTAATGATCTTGACATGGAGAATTCACAAACTGACTTAATTGCTGAACAGCAAAAGTAATATCAGGTCTGGTAAATCCCAAATACAATAAACGACCAATCAACCTACGGTATTTCCCTATATCCTCCAAGATAGAACCAGAAGGATCTGAAAACTTCAAGCCCTTAGGCAAAGGGGTTAAAACTGGTTTAGCACCAGTCAAACCCGCATAAGATAACAGATCAAGCACATAGTTGCATTGATTAACATATAAACTAGTGGAAGACCATGCAATCTCCAAGCCCAAAAAATAGTTGGCAGGACCAAGATCCTTAACAAAAAAGGCAAAATCTAAAAAATGTTTAACATTAGCCAAAACATCCATAGAAGGCCCAGTCAACAAGATATCATTCACATAGATAAGCAGAGCCACAAAATGAAAACCAATAGACTTGATAAACAAATAATGATCATGCTGAGATTGAACAAAACCATAAGAAAGCAAGTGCTTAGTGAATTCACAATTCCACTAACGGAAGGCTTGCTTCAAACCATACAAAGATCTATTTAACTTGCAAACCTAATTAGGACCAGCTTTAGTATAACCATCCGGAGGTAACATATATACTTCCTCATCAATATGCCCATGTAGAAAGGCATTATTAAAATCTAACTGATGTATAGTCTAGGAAAATTGAGCAGCTACAGCTAATAATAAACGGACAGTGACTGTTTTTGCAACAGGGGAAAAACTGGCAGTAAAATCAACACCCGCAACTTGATGATACCCTTTGGCCACTAACCTAGCCTTATACCGATCAACAGTCCTATCAGGCTTAAGCTTAACCTTAAAAACAACCAATGGCCTTCTTACCAGCTAGTAAAGAAGTCATCACCCAAGTGTTGTTAGATTCCCATGCAGCTAACTCTTGCTGCAATGCCCTTATCCAATGATCATGAGACTGAGCCTAATGATAAGATTAAGGTTCCTTAATAGCAGAAACATTAGATAAAAAAGACATGTATGAGGAGGAAAGATGGGGAGTAGGAATAAAAGGAAAAGTAGGAAGTGAATAACTTAAGGAACTAACAATAGAAGGATGAATTTGGTTTGTCGAGGCATGAGAGACAAAATCATTAAGCCAAGCTGGTTTAGTTATGACCCTTGTACTCCTACGCAGAGTAGGAGTAGGGATAATGGGACATGGAAAAGAAGAAGAAGAAGAAGGAAGATCAGGGGAAAAATGATCAGTGTGGGAAGGAGGGAAGGTAGGAACAGAAGACTGTTCATCCACAACATCTAAATATGGATCAGATCAGACTAAAGGAAGTGGAACATCCACGGGGCCAGTAGATAATGACTTATAAGGATAAGTAGTTTCATGAAAAACTACATCTCTAGAAACCAGAATTGAACCAGAAGTTATATCAAATAATTTGTACCATTTTTGCCCTGCAATATACCCTAAGAAAACACACTTGGAAGCTCTCGGATTAAACTTATCTTTATAAGGCTTAACATTTGTAGCAAAACACAAACAACCAAAAGATTTTAAATGATCATACTTAGGAGGAAAACCATATAAGATCTCATAAGGGGCTTTCCACTTGAGTAGTGGAGTAGGAAGCCTATTGATGAGATAAGTAGTAGTAAGAATTGATTCACCCCAAAAAGGTTTAGGTAAGGAAGCCTAAAACATGAGAGCTCTAGCTATTTGTAATAAATGTTTGTGTTTCCTTTCCACAATCCCATTCTGTTGAGGTGTATAGAGACAAGACCTATGATGTAAAATTCCCAAGTCTGTAAATAACTTCTGGCAGTCTCCACTCAAAAATTTTGCCCCATTATCTGTTCTGACTATCTTAACAGATTTATGAAATTGGGTCCCAACCATCTTAAAAGAACTTTCTAAACACCTGAGAACTTGACACTTATGAGTCATTAAATAAGTCTAAGTGGCCCTACTAAAATCATCTACTACTGTTAGAAAGAATTTCCCACCAGAAAGAGTATGTTGACTATAGGGTCCCCATATGTCAACATGAATTAATTGAAAACTGGAAACAATATGAATGGCACTATGAGGAAACTTCAACCTATGTTGCTTTGCAAGTGAGCAAACATCACAAATATCAAGCTCTTCAACATTTTTATTATCAACAGGAATAACATGTCTAAGTACAGTATCTGAAACATGCCCTAAGTGTTTATGCCAAAGCTTGTACATTGACATAGACTGTACATTATCAACATCACTTGCAACACTACATAATGAATATTTTTCTACTGTATCTGCCTTAAAAGAATCCTTGTTAAGGATATACAACCTACCGACAACCTTTCCTATTCCCAAAATCCAATCAGTCTTCACGTCCAGCAAAATGCAGTGATTTGGAAAGAATGTAAAGGTAATAGAGGATGAATTTGCAAGTTTGTTCATAGATAGCAGATTAATTTGAAAGTATGAATATGCAAGGTATCTGTCAATATAATGTCATTTGGTAACACAACATCTCCAATGTGATGGACCCGATTTTGAGTACCATCAGGGAGATAAACAGGTGTGTATTTGGCAGGAAGAATAAGCTTGGTTAACAAAGAAAACATCCACATATATGTGATCAGAAGCTCCTATATGTAATATCCAAGAATCTAAATCTATGTCATCAAGACTAGAAAGGGTTAATATAGGAAGTGTACCAGCAAAATTTGAGGCATGTGCAAGGTTTACCATGAGAGGATCAGTGAGGGCTTTGTTCTTAATTAGCTTCAGCAAATCTTGCTTAATCAATTCAGATAGTGGATGATTAGTAGTATTGACAGAATTTTCCATGATTGATTTACTGCCATATATAGTGAATGAATTAGTATCATTTACTGTATTAGCAGTATAAGATTTCCCTGTCCCTTTCCCTCTTCTGTTTTGTAACTCTTTGTACCAATCAGGTACACTAATGAGTTTAAAACAATTTTCTTTAAATGTCCATTTTTCTTACAATAGTTACAAAACAATTCACTCTTATCACCATTCCCCCACTTTTGTTTGGACTATTTTCCTCCCCCATCTGTAACTCTCTTACCACCTCCAGTATTTGCTAACAGTGCACTATGATCTATTCCTTCACCAAAAACTATCTGAACTTCTCTTTGTTTTTCTACCCTTAACACCATAGAATAGGCCTTATTAATAGAAGGTAGTGGTTCCATCACCAGTATCTGGTTCCTAACATGATCAAAATTTTCATTCAATCCCATCAGAAATTGCA
Source organism: Erythroxylum reticulatum (assembly GCA_025504915.1). NCBI lineage: Eukaryota > Viridiplantae > Streptophyta > Magnoliopsida > Malpighiales > Erythroxylaceae > Erythroxylum > Erythroxylum reticulatum. Next base: position 1,020,723 of record JANSVA010000008.1, on the reverse strand, counting down.
TCAACTGATTCGTTGAAGTTAAATCAGCCAAGGTTTTAGGTGCTCCACAGATACATTGTGCTGCCGCCCCATAAGTGCACTGCGGGATAGGCATGAGACACCAAAGCTAATCCCACAATTTCTTTAAACTAGTAAAATATTTTGCTACAGACATATTACCCTGAGATGTAACACTAATTTGCCTCTCTAAGTGATACAATAAAGGCTCATTGCTTTCCCCAAACCTTTCTACCAAATCTGACCATAATTCTTGGGCAGAATTTGTGTAGATAAAGACTTCAACTATATCCCTTGATATCGAATTTAAGATCCAAGATCTAACCATATAATCAGTCCTAATCCACCTATCACGTTCAACTAAGCCTGGACTAGGTTTCGGAAAAGTTCCATCTACAAACCCTAATCTCATCTTAGCTCTTAGGGCAATTTTTACAGATCTACTCCAACTCAAAAAATTGCTCCCATTCAGTACTGCGGTAAATAAACTCATACCTAGATAATCTGAACCTTAGAGATACACCTGATTTTCTTAATGCATACCTCGTAATAGGGGGGTCCAGTGTTGATCCAGTAGGGGATTCCACAGAGACACCCTCCATTATCGCAAAAATCGCAAGCTGAAAGCACAGTCGTAGATATCGAGTCCAAATTGCGAAACCCTAGCCTCTCGATTCTTCAAAACAAAGCTTCTTTCTTCACCATCGAAGAAAATACAACTACTGTGGACCACCAACACACTTCTCCGTGTCGTATTTAGCTCCAATCGACCTCCAGTAATAATCAATCATCGGGATCATTACTGCTCTGATACCATAAATAGAAGGTTTGAGAGAGAGGGAAAAGAGAGAAAGTAAATAGACTAGCTCTTTTTATTATTTCAAGTGCACAATACAAAAGGTAGATTTCATTAGATATACAACAGAACTAAGCTACCGTATAAGTCTTGAACTAAAACACTTGACTGTCTAAGTACTAAGCTACTATGTACAAACTAAAATGACAACAATTCATTTATTAAAACAACAGAAACTAACTACTAACTATCGTAATAGAGTTGAAATTTTACTTAATTCTATAATATGCACGTCTTGCACTTTGCTTTAAGCGTTAACCCACTTCCTCTGCTCTTGTCCTTCGACTTCATTCCTAGGGCTAGTCGAAGGACTTGTCCTTACATAGCTTTGAAGCGTTTTGGCCTTATAGTCAAACTGTTTTTTTATTTCTAAGCAGACTTTCATACTAAACTATCGTAGATGTCTCATAAATAATTGTCCATTTTATACTATAATCAAATTATAATATAATCTAAGCATATCATATTATACTATCATCTAAGCATAATGCATTACAAAAATATCAATGTAAGTTATATCATATTTAAAGTAAAAGAATTGAAATTATGAAATTCATACTAAAAAAGAAATGAAATCATTTTTTTAAAGGACAGATATTTCATCAAACACCTTACATGCATCAGAAATATATCTCAACATCACAGCTAAAATTACGTCTTGTCCCTTCTATCACTAACATTTATATCTTAAATTTGTTTTCCAATCATAAAATATACAAATAAACGAAAGTAATCAAATACCTAAATTAACTTTCATCCAATATATAAAAAAAATATGACAGTAGTTGCAAAAATACCTCCACTGAAGGATACGATGACAATGGTTAGAGAAGACAATGCCGACGAGCAGAAAAGGAGTCCACAATAGAGAAACCGGAGAGAAAAAGGCCGAAGATGAGACGCAGGAAGAAGGAAGAAGAAGACATAGGTGGGGAGAGATGTCGGGTGAGTTTAAATTTCCGCCTTTTTACTAACCGATATCTTATACCGTCGCTAAAGTCCGTCGCAAAATTTGCAAGGATGATTTCCCTCGATATTTAGTGACGGATATTAGTACTGTCATTAAATGAAAATTTTCTCGTCAATTTTACCAACGGAAATAGATTTTTCGTCGATAATTTGTAACGGTATAGTTTCCGTCGATAATTTTTCGTTGCTTTTTCTTGTAGTGCAAGGAAGTGTCAACAAGAGATGATCAATGTTATGAATACCATACCGGACTTGATACTAGATTGGATTCTAGTACGGTACTGTACTGGTACCAATTAACACCGGGTACCGTTTCAGGTAATTTTTTAAATTTATAAAATAGTCTCTAAATTTTTTTAAAATTACAAAATAGTTCATTGCCATATTGTCCAGTTGTAGTTTATTCAATTTAGCTTTTTTTTAATATCTTATCCATTTTAGTTTATATATATATCTTTATTATATTCTAATTATTTTTATATATAATAATCATCTATCTATAATATATATCTATATATAATAATTATCTAAATATAATAATTTACTGTAAAATAATGAAAATAATCCAATTTTTGTATTTTATCAAAATTTTGAATTATTTTTTTAGAATTGTTATTTTTTCACATTCCATTTCATTTTATATTGAATTAGACATAATCACAACTTTAATTTAATATATAAAATTAATTTAATAATTATTAATAAATATAATTAAACTTAAAATATATAAATTTCAAATAAATTTTTATTTAATAATTAAAAATATATCAAATAAATATTAGCTTATAAATAATAAATAATAAATTACTTATTTTAAAAATAAAATATTTTTATTAATAAATATTATATAAAATATTAAAAATTTAAATAAAAAATTTATTAGAAATAATTTATTAGTAATTAAAATAAAAATATTTTATTTTTAAGTTTTATTTAATTTATAATTATTGTTCGTAATAAAATATTTATTATTATTCTAAAACTTTGAAAAAAAAGAGGGAAAGAAAAGTAGGAGGGAGGGAGAGAGATTTTGAATTTTTTTTGAAAAGTTTGCAAAAAAACCTCCCAAAATTTAAAATTTTTTCTATACTGGTTAGTATTTGACCGATATTTTGCATATTGGCCGGTACCGTCGGTATAGCCGAAATCGATTAGTTTTCTGCTAACTTTTAAATACCATACCGATTTTAAACCTGGTAATAAAATTTTAAATACCATACCGATTTTAAACCGGTATGACGCGGAATTCAAGATGATCAATTTCAATGTTTAACTTTTGAACCTCCCGGAACAAAACGATCAAATTAAAATATTCTAGCTTTCCTTGCTTGTGAACTCGAAATTGTATCTAAGGTGGATCCGAAGATAGGCTTTTTCATCTACAGGATGAAATCTCAAGTTTGTTCCTGAACGTAGGCTTGCACGTTGACAGCAGACAAGATGGTGATATTTTGCACTGATTGATATAATGGAAGGTTTTATGCTCCAAAAGAATCAATTGTGGTTGCGTTTACGACACTTAGACAATTTCAGTTCTTTATAATGGTATAACGCAATTACTTTCGGCGATTAAGACCTAGTACTTAACATGGAGCATGAAGAAACTACTGAAGACTAGTTGGACAAAAACTAGAGCAAATCCACATCTTAGAAACAGAAAAGAGGTAAATCATGTGTTTTTTAAAAGAAGAAAAATGAAAAATATAACGCAAAGCAAACATGATAAAGTGTGTAAATTGTGAATTCTTTGCTTCCGTATCTTATGATGAGGTTGTAGAAATATGTAGATGAATTCAGCATACATGATAGATTAGAATTATGAACAAGATAAAATAAAATAAAATCAAAACTAAAACTTGTTGAGATACATATAAAAAAATATGAAACCTTTTGTGCATGTAATTATCAATCTCACTTATGCTCGCACTTATTGAAAATAATAAGCTTATCTCGAAATCGAGAAAATACAGATGAAGGCAAGGACTTGGGTCATAATATCAACAAGTTGATCGGAAAAAGAAATATGGTGAATATAAAGAGCTTTGATATAAACAGTGTCTTAAAAAAATGGATATCAATTTCAACATGCTTAGTGCAAGCATGAGAGATTGGATCTATACGAAAGATGACTATAAGATTATCACACCAAAGCCTAGATTTGATTAAAGAGAGACAAGTTCACTAAGAAGAGACTTGATCCCATATAGTTCAACAATGGTAGGGGTAAATCCCTATATTCGACCTCCATGCAATAGTAGATAGTTTGGTAATCTAAGAGATAACAACCAAAGACAGCCAAAGGTAGACTATCGATCATCGGAAAAAACCAACTCAGTTAGTTTCACAATATGCCTGCATCGTGAGAGAATCACTGTAGACAAAGTGAATATGATACGTGTCATTAGGCATATTCAAATTAAATTCTTATTTTACTTTCAATTTATTAGACAAATTAGCATATGGCAAATAAGGGTCAATCTTACGAAGAAAATTGATACATTCTTAGAACCACGCAATCAATATTTCAGAGCTAGAAATTATTTTCTTTGTCACTAAATCATAATCATCTAATATATATTGCTGGATTTTTTCATGGTGAAACCAAGTCGTACAAATCTAAAATTTTTAGTTTCGAAAACTTATACTCATACTTCATTAACTACTCAATTTCTTTCTAATATCATATATCTTCTATGCAAGCATGTTTTAATTGGTTTTACAACTCAAAATACATTATTTTCACAAATCTGGATTTCTAAAATAATACAATTTTTTTAGCTTATTTCAATTAAACTTTAAAGTTCTCTTATAGATTTTATTTCCTAACAAACTAAGATCTAAATGGTCACTTAAACATAGATTAAAGCAAACAAAAAGTTAAAATAACTTTGACTTGAAGAAGATAAAAAGAAACAATTACAAAGTTAATGACATGTTATACAGATTTTTATCTCAATTTTCTAACTAAGTATTATATCATTCGTGTAAACATGAAATAAAAATCAAACTGGTGCAACTACATGTTGAATTGTCAATTGGTTAATCAAGATTATTGGTTAAGTCCAATCATCAAATGGAGTGATCTAACCTCACTCTAAAATAGGCATATATAAACTCAGCAATTTTTCATGTTCAACCCAAAATTTTAGCAACTATAAGATCGATTCAAGTATATATTTCAACATCCAATTTATTTCCTAAACTCAAACCAACTTGATTAAAGGTTTCACAGCTAAGAGTAAAGCATTTGACACTTCATTCGAGTACAAAATTTAAACAAATCTACACAATTTTCAGTTGGATAACCCCTATTTCATCTTAAATACTTTTAAAGTAATCCTACTTTAATTATGTTAGCTGTAACACTAGTAATCATGCTTCAAAAGAGATTTTATCAACCTGTCCACATTCATCCAATTATCCTTACATATAAGTTTAACCTTATCAATCTGAATTAGGAAAAATACGAAACCAAAATAATTGTAATAACAAAACCTATGTATTTAGCTAATCCAATACATATATAAAGTGGGGGTTGCGGTTCTAATCGAGTATAGAAATCAAAGAAATAGATCACAAACTAATCTAATATTCATAAATGAACAAGCATGATTTAAATTTCAGTTTAGTCATGCAATTTTGACATATTTACCTCGAGACATTTAACAAGTTAAACGTAGATTACCAATAGGCTAGAATCTACTTGTTTCTTTTCACTCTTAGAAATTGAATCGGTTCAATTCTAACATCAAAATAAGTTAAGCACAAGAAAACACAGTTAATAACCAAAATTTACTTCAAGAACATCCAAATTCTAGCCTATACATCTCCAAATGAACCACTGATTCAACTTATCACATTCAAATAATCAAAGATGTCTCCAATCAAATAAGAACATGAATCATCAAAATCAGGAATTCTAACAATTGCATAAATGTCAAATCTTCTCGGAATGACTTGAATTAATATAGAAAAATAACATCTCAAATACTCTAAACAACATATCTAAACTAAAATTTAACAATTAATCATAACTCAAGCATAGAAAATCATAAACAAAGAGAATGAAGGTTCACAAAAAACTCATTAACGTGCTCCAACTTGGCTGACTTTGGATCAACTCCTTTTTGATCTAAAAAATCCCTCCACCAACCTTGAACCATCTCAAAATAGGTGGGAATTAATTTCCTTTAACCCACAAACACTCCTTAGAATGCTTCCTTGCTTCAATCTACCTTGGAAGAATGCTTAACCTCTCAGATAGCTCCCTTCTTCGCATAGACGCTTGTTACTTTCTCCTCTGAAGCTGTTGCCCTTTTATAACCTTAAGAACGTCTCCAAGAGCCACATGTTTCTAGATTTACGATAGGCTTCTACTTAACTTCTTCATTTCAAACATATTTGGAGCTAGGTTTTCAAGATGAAGACATCGGGTGGGTGAGTCTCCTCCCATCCAGCGCTGATTTCTTCTATCTATTTCTTCATGTTTTAAGTCTTGGGTTTGGTTTATTTTTGTTGCTGGATTTTCTGCTGAATTGTTTTTATTATGTTGGGCTGTTTGCTTATTCTGGTGGCTATTTGCTTGTTTTTGTCCTTCCTTCTTGGCTAATGGCTAGATTCTCTTTTAGATTACTTTCCTTAAAATAATATAAAACAGGGGTGTAAAATATATTATACTTTTTACTTATCTTAATACCTTGAGAGGTAATAGAATGAAGGTGTTGCATAATTTGTTTAAATGCAATCTAATGAAAGTCGGTAGGAAAATATAAGAATTAAGAAATTTTATTGACATTGACTTAGATTTCAGAATGGATAAGACAAAGGTATTGCAGAGCACAAACAATGCTTCAGATATTCAGTAGCATAAAAAACAGGAAGAACGTAATTTTTGGAGAGGGGAAGGGTAGAAGTAATAGATTTGTTTATACTTTTAGAGATATGATGGAGAAGATCTTTAGTGTATTAGGTCTACGTAAGTAAAAAGTCAATTGATGTATGGGTGGATTCAATACTAAGAAACTAGTAAAGAGGGCTAAGATCCTTAATGGAGAATATAGAGTTAAGATCATAAATGAGTGATGTGATAAAGGGAAGGGAAGACCTGGGGATCAAGATGTCATCCACATTGACTAAGAAATAAGTGTTATGAGTAAAGTAGAATGCACAAAAAGAGATGTGTTAGATTTTGTGGACACAAAATGAGGTTTATGAAATTTTTGACTCAGACGATGAAACTAGATGCGAGGAGCCCATTTGAGACTATACAGAGCTTTTCGTATATGAAAAATATAAGAGGGATGATGAGGACCTGTAACCCCAGAAGGTTAGGATGTAAACTCTAATTCTTAGAAATGAATATGAAGAAAAGTAATATTTACATTAAGTTGACAAATGGGACAACTATCTGTGAGAGCAATTAAAAGGATAATGCGAATGATTATGTGTTTGATAATAAGACTAAACATATTAGTATAATCAATACTCGAAGCACGATGATATCTTTTGACAATTAGATGAGCTTTTGTAGAATCAATGGTACCATTAGGATTTTGTTTGATGTCAAAGACCAATTTACAACCAACAACACTGACATTTAAGGTGGGAAGAATTAAAGTCTAGTTGTGGTTGCGATGAAAAGCATTGAACTCATCAAACAAGTTTTAACGCTAGTGAGGAAATTTGTCGGCTTGGGTAAAGGAAATGAGATAAGCAGAGAGAATTATAGGTGATGGTAGAATAAGTGATAAAATCAAAGAAGGTGTAAGGAAAACCGATGTGATCACTAGTTCGGGTGATTATAGGATGCAAATAGGAGGACGATGAGGAAGAGGTACGAGGAAAGGGATTAGGATGAAGAAAGGGAAGAATAAGGATTATATGGTAGAGTTAAGATGATAACAAAAGAAGAACAAGAGGGTAAGGAAGAAGAAAGAGGGGACGTTGCAAAAGGAAAATCGTACTCATGAAAGCGGACATGATGAGAGATATAGAGTTTGGAAGTGTGGGGATCAAAACAACGATAGACTTTGTAAGTATAAGAATATCCAATAGAAACATAGAGTAAAATTTGGTGCAAGTTTGTTAGTGGACTATGAACAAGAAGAACTTAAAAATAGAAAACAAACATATCCAAAAATACAAAGACGAGATAAGTTTGATTTAGTAAGAATGAGTAATTTGTGAGGGGACTTATAGCGGGGAATAGGAAGGTAAATAATAGTAGAAAATGCTTCATACCAAAAAGATTTTGGTAGAGAGGCATGAATGAGGAGAGTAAGACCATTATCAATGACATGACAAATTTTTTGTTCAACAAGACAATTTTATTGGCCAGTATTAGGACAAGAGATACGATATGTAATTTCATAAGAAGTGAAAAAGTGAGTAAAATACCTTTGATGAGTTCAGCAGCTGCCCTTAAGGGATGTGGCTAGATAGTTGAGAGCAGGGCTTGGCATCGGTCAAGTCCCAGGTTTAATTCCATGCTAGCCCCTCTTGTAAGTGCTTGGGGTAGCCAGGGTTTTAACTGTAGGTGGAGCGCCAATTAGGCCCTCGATAATGAAGTGCACCCGTTTGGCCCGCCTGTAAAGTGGTGCGTCAATTGGGCCCTTAGAGAGGTGTGCCCGCTTACAGGGTTTCCTCGAATTAAAAAAAAAGACTTTAGGAGCTTTAAGTCGTAGGTTTGAATAGTAGTGAAGAAAAGATTTTTAACTGTAGTTTTAAAATTTTAAAAGTGAGAGAATGCTTGAGATTTGTGAGTTAAAGAAAATATCCACGTATAACAATTGAAATCATAAATAAAAATAATAAAATAGAAAATCAAAATTAAAGAGGGCGGGAGAACATCCATAAATGTCACAGTGAATGAGTTATAAGAGACTTGTAGAGACTTGAGAAGATAATTGAAATGAAAGTCTAATACTTTTCTCTTTTAAGATAAGAGATACAATTACTTTTGACATTAGATTTTGAAGAAAGAAGACATGAAAATCTTGAGAGTGTTCCTAACAAGGATGACTAAGATGTTGATGTTAGATGTTTAGTAAATCTAGAGGGACAATAAGAGCAACTAGATTTCTTAAGTTTAAAGAAATCTTTATAAGATAAAGATTATTATGGATGAAAATAACAATGAGTTGTGTATTAGTATTGAGATCCTTTGTAATATAACAAAAGGGGTCAAATACAATAAGACAAGAATTATCTTCGACAATTTGGCAACAAAGATCATGTTACTAATGAGTCAAGGAACAACTAAAGTATCAATAAGATAAAGTAGACGGAGTAAAGTTGAAATAGTAAAACTACCAATAGAGGAAATAGGAAGTGTGACTATTACCTACATTCACTTGATTTCGACCATTATACAAAATTTCAGACTCCACAAGTTTGGGGGTTTAGCATCATTTGAGTAGTAACATCAATATCAAGTAACCATTCAACATCAAAGCTTAAGGTAAAATAGGAATTTTCTTAAGAGTTTTGAAAATTCAAGGCAATAAAGGTCGTAGGAATAGTTTGGTGATCAATTAAAGGTCTAAAGGGATATTTCAAGATTTAGAATACTGAAACTGATAGTGGGCAATAATATAACCCTATTTCTAAAGAATTTGGCATCGGGACGGTAGTTTATTATTATAACTAGAGCGGAGAATAATATAATCCCATTTTTAATGAATTTGGGATTAAGAAGGTAGTTTATTATTATCACTAGAGCTGAGAAGGGAGTAACGCCTTTAGGTCTGGGCTGGTAAAAAATAATGGACGATAGGTGGGATAGATAAATATCCATTTGAAGAATTGGTTCCAGAGAGTGCTATTAGCCCATTTGGGCCATTTAAGTGATCCATCAATCTATAGGAGTTAAAAAACGATCCAAAAGCATTAGGGTTGCTATAAGGCCTAGAGGATCGTTCTCTTTGACCCTTAATGTCGTCATGTGTCCTCTATTATGCTGCATTTGGTTAATGTCTTCAACATGTAGAGACCGGACGAGGCGGAAATCTGGAGACGGAACAGAATAAGAATTGGAGACAGTGAGGTGTTTGGTTGCGGTGGACAGAATAGAGAAAATTGTCTCCGTGCTGAGGACAAAAATGTGTTTGATTGCAGTGGACAGAACCAAAAACAGTGATAATGACGAAAATGTCCCTGCAGTATAATATATTAGAAAGATATAATTCATTGATTATTTTATAATTGTATCAATATTTATTTGAAGTGTATGTGTAATTTGTTAATTACGATGAAATAA
>JANSVA010000008.1:990748-1009411 GCA_025504915.1 Erythroxylum reticulatum | reverse complement strand
GGGTGAGAGGAAAAATTGTGTGATTGTAAGAATTTTCACATAGTGGATTTTCTTCTCGGTGCCCGTGGTTTTTCTCCGGTTTGAAAGTTTCCACGTAAATTTTCTTATGTTGTTATTTTCTGATATTTTTATCTATTAAATATCAATGGATGTAGATTTTGGGAGATCTAAATTCCCATCGGTTTGGACCGCCGATTTTATTTCCTTCCCTCTAACTAATGACCTGCACTAATCTTTCGTACCTGCTAAATTGTCAAATCTGTTGTCATAGAGCATCCAATAATATCTCTTCGTCCCACAATTGGCAAAAGGTCTTTATGAGATGTTTGAAACAACTGGATTAGCTCAAGTTCGTAATCTAGCTAGCTATATAGTGTTCAGCGATAATCATTAACAGTTACTAATTGGCATTATCAGACCAATTCCTCGAATTCACGTAGAGTACAATTCATGGTAATAACTTTAAGCAGATGAGTTTGGTCCCATCCGATCTGCTAAGTCTTCTCGAGTGAAGGGTATTAGCAAACGGAAAGAGAACAGGGAAAGAACGTGAAGATCAGGTGGGTTTTTCCAAGAGAAAACGTTCTGGTGAATAAAGCCTAAACAGATTGAAGGCAGAGATGAAGGAAATGAAGGCCATGAGAATAGTTGCTGCATAACCACAGAACAAACCAATACCAATTTGGGTGCAGAATCCGGTGAACTTACTGCACCATGTCATCCATTGGAACACCTTTGCTCCTTGTAACACAAGTACTGAATGCTCCAATGCCGCTGTTGCTGTCGCAAATGTAACGTAAACCGCCAACTGTTTCATTACCACAGATGAGAATCAGAAATGAACAAAGTATATTTATCACTCATACTCGACTAGTCTACTGATACAACTTCTGACAAGTTTCCAAGTAAACTAAAGTTTACTTTAGATTATCAGGTACAAATATAATAGCCCATATGGAACCGCGGAAAGAACAAAATGCTACTAAAATAGAAGGAAAGTGGCATGTATATATATATAACCAAAAAAATTAATTATTTCCCTTTAAGATCTAACCATATTATTATTATTTAGTTATTCTTAGCAATTATTGTTATTAAATTAAATAATATTTTATGAAAATAATATTTTTATTATTTATAATAATAATAATCGTTGATAACCATCAAATAATGTTTACCTAACTTTTTTTTAATGAATTGTGTACATCAATGCACAGGTGCAAAAAGAATTTTGGAAGAGCATGAATGCATTATGATTCGAGGGGAAGAGTAGCCTTGTGGATGGACCACAAATTGAATTGGGAATGGTCTACTTTTTTTTCAGACTTAAATTTAACATATGAACTCCTAGTTATAATTTCCGACGGACCAATTAATCTTTCTATTCACTATATTTAATTAAACAAGGAACCCATATATAATTGGATATAAATTAGCTTTGCAGAAGTTCCAATTCAAAAATTTTTAGGTTACGATACGTTCAAGCACTTCATTGTTTTCACATATTAGGTTCTTCTATTCACCATATGGCATTGGTTTGAACGAAAATAAAATCCAGGATGATTAGATTGAAGAACAAAAGACAGATAATAATTACATGTAGTAAAAGCTAATATGGAGAGCACAAGTTAAAAAAGACCAAATCATATTTTCTCAGTGGACGAAAGAGCTCAATTCTATTTAATGTTACAAACTTGAATAAGAGACAAACTCTGTCGATCAGTGCTATTGGCAGTAGGACTCTCATATATGATAAAAGGAGCAATAACTTACAGTGGCTCCACTACTGCTGCATCGACAGGCAGCGAACGTTACCAACAATGGCTATGGATATTATATCAGGCACCAAAATTATGGCAGAGATAGTTGTACATGCATGGTAGACATTTATATTCATGAATTTTTCATTTTTGTTGTTCAGATCGCACTTAAGTTTGGCAAGGGTTGGTTTTCAATCATTAACTTTTACGGTTGTCAGTATTGGAACACAGATAACCAGAAAGTAAAAAAAGAACAGGTACGATTACTTGGTCCCAGAGAGAAACCTGATTGACTTGAAATAATGTTCTTAAATATATAAAACTAATTAACTTGAACTTACATAATAGTTTAAATTATTATTGTGAAATGGTCACTTAATATAATATTAGAGTCTTTATGACCAAGTGGTTGTAAGTTTAAATCCTATCATCCACCTATTATTCAGCACAAGTTAGAATGAGTCTGTGCAAGTTTCAAGTCTAAAGAATTTTCACTTGAAGGAATGTATTAGTGAATATATAAAATCAATTAAGTTAGCCTAACACAATAGCTTAAGTTATTATAGTGAAACGGTCACTTAACAAAAACGTAAAGATAGATTCAAACGGAAAATTCATACCGGAAGAGATCTGGCATTATTCTTAATTCAAAGGGCACTGGAATGACTTGAGCTTGGACGAAATTTAGTTGCAAGTACCTGATCCAACAAGCAACAGCTCCAAGCCACGAACAAGTAAGATCCCTTAAAGTTTCCTTTAGAAGGGTCGAATGAAAGAAATTTGCCCAACTGAAGCAGATTATAAACAGCAACTGCAGAGTCAACATAAACCAAAGCTCTGCAGACATCAAATAGTCGAATTTTTAGAAGTGAAATAATCAAGAAAAACAGCAAAACCTTAGAAGTTTACAGCCAGGAGATGCATGTAAAGACATAAGGAAAGAGAAGTAGAATCTCACATAAGAGCTTTCAGGTACTTATATTTGACTTCTCTTTCAACGTAAAATATAAGCTTCTTCTGCGAGTCTAAGCCCACCAAGCAAGCTGTCAAAACCAAAAGCAGGATCGAGCAAAGCCTCAGAAAAGCTTCCACTTTGGGTGTTCCAAGCTCCATGCCCTCGTCAGAATTGCACTGATCACCAGTGTTCAATCCAACCCTTTTTCACAATGGCACCTTAGCTCAATCCACTGCTACCCTTATAGTAGGCCATGAAAATTGGCTAGTTTACGATACACGATAAAAGGACTGGTGGCAAAAGGTCCACGAGTACTGGAGGCTATTTATTGCTGCTTGCTCTCGCCATAAAGTTAAGTCTCCGTCTCTTCGTTAAGGTTCTAAGATTTGACAACAAACTAATTTTAAATTATTGAGTGAGGTTATGGCCCTATCCTATCATGCAATAGTTCATAATCTTCTGCTAATGAAATAGATTTTAAAGCAAGTTTCCCGAGTGATTTTTGGAAATAATAGACATAATGAATTTTTAGTCACTTGGAAATTTAAAATAAGTTCATGAAACTAAGACCATCTAAATAATGCAAGTGAAACATGTACAGATTATTTCACGTAAAAAGATGTAGTTACCTGTCATGTTCATAAACACGGTTATTATATGCCAAAAGAATTACATTAGCATGAGTAACTCATAATTGTTAGTCAAGCTTTTTAAACTTTTGTCAGAAAATAAATGTCTTAACAACCTTATATGAAACAATTTTCACAATTTTGTCATTAATGTAAAAGTTGAAAGGCCTTATAGGCTTTTGATTCTCAATATAAGATTAATCTTTCTTTCCACCTAACTTACAGAAGAAAATAAAATATCAAATTTCTCTTTTAAGAAATGCAGAAAGTGCATATTTATAACAATTTTTTCTTTTAAGAAATTCAGAAAGTACATATATTTATTACTTCTATTTAGAGTTGTACGTAACATCACTAAATTAAATTCGTTTATCGAGAAAGACAGGCATCTGTAGTAACTAATTGAATAGAATATTAAGAAGACAAGTGGGAGTGCTTCGTATATATCTAACTGCCTTTTCTCGAGTTAGGTTCAACTACCCCAATTAATTTACTTATTAAAATGGTATCTTGAATTGCATCAAAATGCCTAAGCTGTCCTCGCATGGATTTCATGTACATGCTTCTTTTTCACCTTTAAAGAATAGAAAAGAAAGACACCAGCTGGTATACAAATGTATGTTCATTTCCCTTGTATAGGAATTTCGGCCTGTTGAGTGTAATTTATAATTTTTAAAGGCAAAAAACAAGCATCTACACGAAATCCATGCAAGGACAACTTAGAAAGACAATAGTTGGTATACAAATGTATGTTTATTCACTGATATAGGACTTTGACATGTTAAGTGTCAACAATTGTGACTAGTAGGTATCGAATTCGGTGTTTACCATGCCTAATAAGGACAAAATAGTTAACCATTTTGTCAGTCATTCACATAAGACACTCCTACCTATAAAAAGACAAAAGTAGCATGAAGAAACACACAACAAGCAGAAAAAGAGATGTGAGATGAGAAAGAGAAAAAAAGAGAAAAATATTATGTATATTTTTGTCGATCTAGTTTTTTTTCCTGTAATTCTCCAATTTTTTAGCAATAAAATTCTTCTATCCTTACTAGTAATTTTTACCCTAATTTAAGAGTTTTTCACGTAAAATTTTTCTGTTCATTACTATTCTTTCAATTCTATTTAGCTGCGAACCTGCTTTAATTCAGTCGATGTTTACAACAAGTAGTATCAAAGCGAAGTGAGAAAATTACGACGAATTTTTTAGCATAATCTGTTCAGAGTTCAGGTGAGCACACTAAAATTTGATGGACGGTAACCACAAAAGGTGATAATTGTTCATACATTTATTTTTGCATTAAATTCTGTTGGAAAGAACAAGAGCGATGTTAAAAATTGCAAGCTTAGATAAGAAATTATTGGCAAAAGCAGTCAATAACGCACGTTATGTGGTGAATTGAGATCCATTAACTGCAATTGAGTTAAAGACACTAATGGAAATGTGGACTGGTAAACCAGTGGATATTTAGAAGTCATGCCTATGTGATGTTCAATGCCTAAGAAATTACAAAGTTTGATCAAAAATTCAAAAAATGTATTTTCTTAAGATATGTTGAAGGAGTAAAGGGGTATTGTCTGTGGGATCTCACTGCCCACAAGATTGTTATCAGCAGAGATGTTATTTTCTTGGAAGATAATGATCAAGAGCAAACAAAAGATGTTAGTGCTTCAAAAGAGAATTCAGAGACTACAACAGTATAGGTGGAAAGGGAATTTAATCAAAATGATTCTTCTGAAGCTGCACCAGAGCACGAGGAGTAAGAACCAGTCGAATCTGACGTTTCAGATATTCAGAGATGAACTAGCACAAGAAGAGCACCGAGCTGGCACTCAGATTATATTATAGAGAGCAATATTGCATTCTATCTTTTAACTAAGGATGTAGAGTCATCTACTCTTCAAGAAGCAATGAATAGTTCAGATGCATCTCAGTAGATGGCAGCAATGTAGGAAGAAATTGAAGATCTACATAAGAATAAGACATGGGAGCTAATATCACTAACATAAAGAAGAAAGCCTATTGGTAATAAATGGGTTTACAAGATCAAGCAGAGAGGTGACGATCAAGCAGAGCTATATCATGCTAGATTGATGGTAAAAGAATATGCTCAGAAGGAAGAATTTGACTTCAATGAAATATTTTCTCCTGTGGTTCGGCTCATCATAATTCGAGTAATCCTAGCGATGCGTGATACATTTGACTTGCATCTTCAGCAGTTAGATGTGAAAACTATATTTCTTGATGAAGATCTTGAAGAAGAAATTTATATGCTCCAGCTAGAAGGTTTTGAAGAAAAAGGGAAAGAGAACTTAGTTTGCAGGTTGAACAAATCTCTATATGGTTTAAAGTAGGCACCGAGGTGTTGATATAAGAGATTTGATTCCTTCATCATGAGTCTTAGGTATAGTAGACTGAATGTAAACCCTTGTGTATATTTCAAGACGTTTGAGAAAGATGATTTTATAGTTTTACAATTATATGTGGATAACATGTTGGTTGTAGGCTCCAACAATAATCATATCAAAGAATTGAAGATACAATTGGCTAGGAAATTTGAAATGAAGGGCTTAGGACCAGTAAACAAGATTATAGGGATGCAAGTTCACCGAGACAGAAATAATATGAAGATTTGGTTTCTCAAAAGAATTATTGAAGAAGATCTTACGACAATTCAACTTGAGAGATTGTAAGTCAATTTATACCCCTTTTCTTGTTAATTTCAAGTTATCTTCAAGTATGAGTCCTAGCAATGAAGAAGAGAGGATAGAGATGTCTCGAGTACCGTATGCATCAGCAGTAGGAAACTTAATATTCACTATGATTTGTATAAGATCAGACATTGCACATGCAGTGAGAGTAGTTAGTCGATACATGGCGAATCCTAGTCGAGAGCATTGAAATACTGTTAAGAGAATTCTCAGCTATATCAAGAGAACCTCAGATGTTGCATTATGTTATGGAGGATCATATTTTACTATCAAAGGATATGTTGACCCTAATTATGCAGGTGATCTTGATAAAAGTAAATCCATTACAAGATATGTGTATACTCTAGCTAAAGGAGTTGTAAGTTGGTTTTCAAAACTACAGTCAGTTGTGGCTACGTTAACAATAAAAGCAGAATATGTAGCAGCTACATAAGCTAATAAAGAAGCAGCGTGGTTGAATTTTTTTTGGGTAAATCAGTAACTTTATAAGGAATTATGAGTTATGTACAAACAAGGGATACCATAAGTAATCTCTTAACATTCAAAATACAAAATGGCATGCAACTAAATGCCTTACCAACAAACGCCTCTCCTAAGTCCTACATGACACTAGTAAACAGTAGCCTTCCATAATTAAGCTCAATCAGAAATAAGCAAACAAAACCATAACATGTCAGCAAATGCCTAGATATACACGAACCAAACTGCAGTCCAATCAAGTAAATGTTCAAGACATCATTAAAAAACCTGCTAATTTGTCTTCATAAACTCAGTTATTCCAACAGGAGCTTCCATAGGCAATGATTTTCTGTGCAAAATCATTGCCTATCAAAGCTCCATGTTACCTGAATTGTGTTGGAAAGCCTGCTATGCCTTGAAACCTCTGTGAGGATCTATGAGGAAAGGTAGTGTAATGCATTGAACTGAATTTGGCTCCCCATCTGAATACCAATCTACATCACAATGTTAGTGCATAAAAGATCTAATTACCTCTCTAAGTGTTTAGGCTGAGATGCTTAAGAACTTGGAAGATTATCATGGCTTGTAAGCTCTCCACCTCCACAACTACATCCTTGAATGTTCTTAAATTCCTTTAAGCCCAAATGTGGTAAACCATTGTGGATAAAAGAATAGGAAAGATGGAACTTTGTGGAAGTGTTTAGTGAAAGCAAGTTAGGATAGAAGGAAGGCTTGATGAGTTGGGAATGGGGATTTGGAAGTGATTGAGGCAATGTTTCCAAACAGAATTAAAGAAAGGGCAGTTAAAAAATAAATGTTCATTGGATTCCATGTCCGAAATACAAATGAAACAATAGTTGGGGGTATATAGAAAGTGAAGTTTATCCCTTATTTGAAGTTTTTTTAGGATGGCTAGCCAAAGAATAAAAGTACACCTTGGGCTGTTATTTTTGAACCAAACTAGGGTATATCAAGGTACTTGTTGGGTTGGGGGTCTCAAGAGTTTATAAGATGAACCATTTGTATAAGCTTAACCAGTGTGGTTGAAGTTGATATTGGAAGAACTTGAATGCAAACAAGAGAACATTATTTTGTTTTGTGATAACCAAAATGCTTTGCATCTTGCAAGGAATTTATCATTTCATTCAAAGTCAAAACACATTTGAGTTTAATATCACTTCGTTCGTGAAAAAGTGGAAGAAGAAACGGTGGAAATGTAGAAAATCCATACAATGTATAGCCTGGTAGATTTTATGACAAAAGCAATCAATGATGACCAGTTTATGTGGTGTCAATCCTTATGTGGTCTGACAAAAACGTAAGCAACATAAAGCAGCAAGGTAGAAAAGAATGGTGTGAAGATATGATTAATTATCAATCAAATCTTTAAGTAGGAGAATTGTCAACAATTGTGTTTGGTAGGCATGGAATTTGGTGCCTACCATGCCTAGTAAGGACAAAATGCCTGACCATTTTGCCAGCCATTCAGATAAGGCACTCTTGCCTATAAAAAGATAGAAGTAGCATAAAGAAACACACAACAAGCAGAAAAAGAGAGACGTGGGGTGAAAGAGAGAAAATAAAGAGACAAAAATATTTTGTGTATTTTTGTTGGTCTAGCTTTTTTTCTCCTTATAATTCTTCAGTTTTTTAGTAATAAAATTCGTCTATCTTTGCATGTAGTTTTTACCCTAATTTAGGAGTTTTTTTACGTAAAATCTATTTGTTCATTACTATTCCTTCACTCCTATTTAGCTGCGAACATGCTCTAATCCGGTCAATTTTTACAACATTAAAAGGCCACAAATGTTTCTTTAAAATGATAGCAATTAACTTGCATTGCATTATGCGTGTGGTAACTTGCTCCTGACTCTGGATTTAAGACAAAAATTTGACTTCCTTTATAAACCTCTACTGATTTTATATGAGGTTCACCTCATCTATGAGCTTCTTGCTGGAAAAATTACCACATCCTTAACAATAATAATAGTAAGAGAAATAAAGTGCAAGACATTAAATCAATGCACTCACAATTTACGTGAAAAACTCCCTTTAACTAGGAGAAAAATCATAGTCCGAATCTCCACGGACTAAACTCAATCCACTATAATAATCAAGAATACAATCGACAACCAACAATAATATTCTCAAGGATGAGTACAATTATCTCTAGGTTCAAGTACAAATTGAAAAACCTAATCAATTTAGTGTTCTCTACAAACCCAAGAGATACCAACATTGAATACCTGTCGATGATGATCCACTTCCTCTTGATTATCTCACCAAACAGGTACCCCCATATGCCAAAATAATATAGTAGACCTCTCTTTTTCTCCTTATCTGTTTTGGTTTTACGGCAACGCTCCTACATAGCAAAAAAGGGTAAAACTTATTTATCTCATCATAAATTAGCTTTTCTAATAAGCCACCAAAACCTACCACTTATGGGTCAATCAAAGAACTCTTTACTTAATGGGTCACTACTTATAAGTAAAACAAAGCTTACCTTTACAAAACTCACATAGCTAGTATTTGAGATTTAGGGAAATACTCAACATATTCCTTCCTTGACCCAACTGACTAAACACCTTCACCTCATCCGAGAATCGGACCTTCTTTTTCACGGCCTTATCCCTCCAGATGCAATGGCCCTCCACATAGCAAATTTTGTTGTCAGCCTTTGATCCTTGCATCACCCAGCGAGCATTGCGGTACGCTTTACACCACTTCCCACTACCAATGTTAAGTCATCAATTTGCACTTATTTGATACTTAATTATCTTTAATGTGTTGAAATTATTATCCGAAATTAATGGAATTATCTTATAATTGTTTGCAGATGATTTTCAACACCTTCAAGATGAAATTGAATCAAAAAGATGCAAAAGAATGAAGACAATCCGAAATTCCTGGTTTGACAGCAATTAGTGACTAAGCGTGGGCACGCCTAAGAATGAAACAAATCTGCAGATCAATTTTCAAAAGTCAAATTCGAGATTCTCACAATCTTTAAAGATTATATTGCCATCTTTAAGGGGATTGACTACCTGAAATTGGAGGATATAGTATCTGACGAGAATCAAGGAAAGATAGGAGAAAAATCGGAAAAAGAAGCATAAAAGGAGAGATGATCATTATTCACGCAAACTTAGACTAGGTTTTAGATAGATTTTTGTTTCTGCTGTTTTCTTTTCAGTCTTTTTGCGTTTTCTGCATCTTTTCTTCCATATTTTCGTATTCTTTAGGGAAAGGCCAGGGATGGAGACTATGGGTTTTGTTATTTCTTTGTTTTTCACTTTTGTTATGAGTAGCTAAACTTCTTTTCTTGGTTGAGGGGATTCGTGTTATCTATTATTATGTGCAAGATGTTTTGAATAAAGTGTATATTGTTAATGAACATTGAATATCTTCCGATCTACCTTTTCTAATTAGATTCATTAGTTTCTAGGTGCGCAACTAGAGATTAATGTGTTTAACTGCTAGATTAACGAAATATGACGTTCAGTTTCGCTAATCGCAAGTAGCAATTAGGATTGTCTTCTCTATGATAGAGTCGGAAAATTCTAAAGACATATTTGCTTGATTGATTGCTGTCGTACATATATTTCGCTTGCTTATTGGTTCTTGGTTCGTAAAGCTAGTATTCAATTAAACCTACGATCGTATCTAGGTTGTTGTTTAATAAGAATGCTAGGATACATGTTTCTGGTTATTACACTTAAGAGAAAATGTTTCCAATGAATGTTTATTAATGATTGCAATTTTATGTCGAGGACCCATATTAGCGTGATAACATCGATGGCTCGAAAACCAAGGTAATTTTCTCATTAATTTTTCAGATTCGATTATTGTTTGCGATTTGCGATTTTTCTTCCACTTTTTCTTAAATTGCGTGTCTTAACCCCCCCCCCCCAAATTAGTGACTTTGTTCCATTTGAATTCTTAATTTCATTGTCGGTAAGAGTCCTCGTGGGAACAATATCCACTTACCGCTACTACATTATTTTGTATTAATGGAAGTTGATTTATTTTAAATTTAGTTGCAGGCGATAGCGGTACCAAATTTTGGCGTCGTTGTCGGGGAATTTCTTGACGGTTTTTTTAGTGATGTTTTTCTTGTTGTTTTTGTTTTTGGTTTCATTGCTCTTGGTTTCCTTGTCTTTTGTTTGTTTTAGTTTCGCAGATTTTTCTAATTTTTTTATCTTTTGGCGGCATGACTCATTATCATCAATATGCTTTTGATTCTGATTTTTCATATTATCCTTATTATAATAATGATTTTCCATTTGTTGCGACTTTCAGGTTTGACCATCAAGTGGCAGATTTCACACCCATAACCGCGCAAGTATCGAGGGATGATCAACAAGATAAGGTATGTGAAGTTTGCTCATTTTTGGGTTATTTTTTTGTACTTGTTCCTTTTTGCAGGATGCCAAGTACGGATTTGCTTCTCTATTGAGTTACTATGAAGAACAGTCCTACTTCGAGCCTCCACCTCCACCATCGCCACCCCAAGCTGATGAGATGTCTTTCGAGGAGATCATAATGAGTTTGGTGACGAGCATTTTTCAATTCCAGCAGTTTAGACAACCCTATGTGCCTCAGCAAAATCAAACTGTAACATCAAATTTCGAAGGTAAGACTTCTTTGGAGGATATAATGCAATCTTTGGCCACTAACACTTTGACGTTTCAGCGGAATAATGAAGCAAGTATCCGAAATATTGAAAATCTACAAAGAAATATTGGAAATCAACAAAGGAATGTCGAAAATCAATTAAGTCAAATGGCAACTGTCATAAATCGATTGGAAGCGCGAACTTTTGAAAATATTCTAGTGCAACAGGAGATTAATCCTAGACAAAGTGCAAATGCTATCACATTGCGGAGTGGGATTTTTGGGTTTTAAAAATAAGGTGATTGATTGAAAAACAAGGATAAAGGCTCAAAAATGTTTGCAAAGGGAAAATAAATATGTGGGTCAATTTTAAGCTAAGGGTGTAAAAACAAAGAAGGCCTTAATCATATCTATATCTCACGTGATCAAACAAATTCAAACCGGCTCCATACAAGTTCTGAAGGCAACACAAATAGAGGAGCATCACATAATTCAAACAAATAGCATGACATAAACATGATATCATTTAGGCTTAAATTTCACTCACAGGTTTAACTTAAGAATTCATTTTAATTCCATACATTCTTCATCACTCAAATGTCAAGATTTTGACTAAATCTATAAGATCAATTATTGCAATCAATCAATCTGATTCACTTTAGACTCACACAGCCCAATTTAATTTCATGCCTACACTCAATCTCATCCAAACTAATATGACCAAGCTTCATGACTTAACATACATAACTACATGCAAAAATCAATAAAAATCATACAAAAACTGAAAATATTCAGACATCAAAATTTCAATTCTTTCCCTCACACCTAGACCAACATTATACTCAATGTTAAAGAAGCATAAAAATAAAGGAAAAAGTTAAAGAAAGCTTTTATATTATGGAAGTATCGAAATCAAGGTGTTGGCGGATGTGGCGGTTGAAATCCTTCATACTCCTAATAGGCCTCAAAAGACGTGATTTGAGTAGCCAACCTTCGTGACTCACTTGTGTCTCCTTGGTATTGTGTGTAATTTGTGAAACTAACCTACAATGGGACAAGACAACATGAAATCAACGAAATCGCAAATTAGGAGTAGGGGGTGGGTTTTCGATAAAGACTAGGATAGAAAGCGTCTAATGCATGGTAAGTGTGATTTAATGCCTAAGAGTTGAGTATGGATGTGCGGTAGCTGTAGTTGAACACAATAAGAGACAAGCCCAATGAAACAAGAGAGGGGAAATAAGGGGGGACGACAGGAATAAATTTGTCATTTTTTTATTTTCGTTTTTTAGTTTTAAAATGAAAGAATGAAAATTAAAATTGCAAAATCAAAAATATTAAATTAAATTCCTAACTAAGCTGAATTAAACATAAAATGAAAATAAAAGTAAATTGCTTAAAAAAACACATAAAAGAAAGGATGCGAATGAGGTGCCTCTCATTAAGCGTTTATCAAAGGTCGTAAGCTTGACCCTTGGCATATGTACATCATCCATTATTGAATGGATGCTTGAGTCTAACCAAAAGCATGCTCAAACTTCGTGATAAACCTGGAACAACTTCCTTTGAATGCGGCTCCTTCTCATCACGATGTTCCATGACCTCTAATGAGTGGAACTTCATCGCTTGACCATCATACTCTAATATCTACTCGTCTTTTCGAGCATTGCCCTTCTTACACTAAGATGGTCTCTGTAAAAGTAACGTCAATCGTTGTGGAGACTCAACATCCTGCTTGTCACCTTTGGTCTTCAGCTCGCTTGCCCACAGCTCATTCAACTCATATGTGACTAGTGACTTTTCTTTTTTTTCTTTTTTGTTTTTTTACCAACATATTGTTGCAGTCCAGAATTCAATTGCTAGTAACCTAGATCAGTCCCAGTTGATTTCACAAAGCAGAAGTACTAGGATCAAAAAAATGCCTTTAAAATGCAATGATTATCTTGTCTCCTAAAACGTGTAAGAGGTGTAATGATTGAGTGAATATGCTGTTGCGGCAAACTAAAGAACTCTGTTAAAGTTGTTACAAACTTATTATAAATATTAGAATGAATACAAGAAAGGGGGACAAAAAAGTTATTTCCTACAATTCTTTGCCTCCTCCCTTGTCTCTTCTCTCATTCTCTCTCTCATTCTCACTCTCTCGTATCTCCTTTCTGTCTTTTCTTTCATCTTCTAACGTCAACCCAACAAATTCCCAACTTTTTTTCCTTACACCCGAAATTGTTATCATTATATATCTATGCCCGTACTTTGTCAATTCACTAAAGGAAATAAGGCTAGCATGAACACCGGGCACATACCTCATATTGTGGAAGGTTCACGTTATACCATCATAGAGCTTCATCCTTATGGTCCCCATGCCTTGGACCTTCAATTTTTGACCACCCACTATGTTGATTTGGCCATATTCCCCATCTGGCGCAAAGTATCAAACAAGGCTTGGTCTCTACAAACATGAAATGAAGCGGCCGAATCTAACTCCCAACTCTCTTGGCCCTCCTTCACCTCACCATGTGTAGCTAATAACAAATCATCATCACCATCACCTATTACCACATTAGCGGGATCACCATCATCATCTACTTTAGTCTTGCCCTTCTTCTTTTGCATTAAGTGGAGACTCTTCAAGTCCTCCATCATCTTCAGATAGCAACTTTGTATGTAATCCTTTTCCTTACAATAGTAACATTCTACGTTACTAAAGTCTTTCACGTGCAATTTCAATCTACTCCTTAAGCCATCTCCTCTTCTCTCTTGATTCCTCCTTCTCTCAAACTCCCTCACAACTAGTGCTCGATCACCATCACTTAGAGAACCTCCATCAACAAATATCATCATCCTTTCATTCTTCTTCAATACCACCACAACTTTATTTAGCGTAATCTTCTCCCTATCAACAAGCAACGTCATGATAATAGGTCGGTAGGACTTGGGTAGTGAAGCCAACAAAAAGAGAGCTTGTTCTTGATCGGTGATCTTCTCATCCGCATTTTTCAATTGGGCCACAAGTTGGTTGAACAAATTAATGTGGTCCTGTAAGGTTGTACCATCCTCCATCCTCAATTGGTATAACTCCCATCTGAAGCACAAGATGTTAGTCAACGATTTAAGACATACACACTTTAGAGCTTATCCATCAAACCTTTGGGATCTGTTTCACTCAAGTAGTTATACTTGATCTCTAGAGCTACAACCATCCAAATCGTACTAACCGCCTTCTTCTTCATTGACGCTCACTTAGCATCATTCAAACTCACCGGATTGTCTGCTTCCAAAGCCGCATCTAAATCTTGTTATACCAATAAGTCCTCAATAATACTCTTCCACACCTAAAAGTTTATTTTCCCATCAAACAAAGGAACGTGAAAATTGGAAGTACTGTTTTCACCCATTCTCTTCTCACACTAATTCCTCCCTAAATCAAACAAACAGTAATTTTCCCTACACATGGATCCTTCAGCTATAACTCTGATACCACTTGTTGGGAAAAAATACTACAACCTCATCAACAATAATAGCAAGAGAAATAAAGTGTAAGAAACTAAATCAACACACACACAATTTACTTGGAAAACTCCTCTTAACTAGGAAAAAACTACGGTTCGAGTCTCCACAGACTAAATTCAATCAACTATAATAATCAAGAATACAATCGACGACCAACAACAATAGTCTCAACAACAAGTACAATTATCTCTAGGTTCTAATACAAATTAAAAAACCTAATCAATTTAGTACTCTCTACAAATCCAAGAGATACCAACACTAAATACCTATCGATGATGATCCGCTTTGTCTTTATTATCTCGTCAAACAACTATCTTCCCACATGTTAAAACAATGGAGTAAACCTCTCTTTTTCTTCTTCTCTATTCTGGTTTCTACGGCAACACTCCTACGTAGCAAAAAAAGGGTAAAACATATTTATCTCATGATAAATTGGTCTCACCAATAAGCCACCAAAAGCTACCACCTATGGGTCAATCAAAGAACTCTTTACTTAATTGGTCACCACTTGTAACTAAAACCAAAGTCACCTTGCAAAACTTACATAGCTAATATTTAGGATTTGGGGAGATACCCGATACTTCTTTTGTGCCGAGTGTAGCAAAGTCTTCATTCGATCACTTGAAACATTCAAGTTTCAAGAAGGAAAACTTGAGGAATAATTTATTATCACTCAAATTATCATTTATTTATTTATTTATTTATTGGTAACATGGCTTTAGAGTACTTGTGTTTGAAGTTGCTGTATGTTTTCAAAGATATATACAAACATTGAAAAGTAATATTTCTTTTTATTATCATTTCATAAGTTCTAGCTTTGTGATCAATTTTTTAAATTACTCAAATTTAGAATATTGACTCCATTTTGATATATATTCTTAAAACTTAAATATTCAAAATAAAAATGATAGAAGAATTTATTATATGGAATGACATGCCACTTCCATTTCATAAAATAGTTTAAAATCCATTAAATTATGTTAATGAAAATACAACAAAATGGTAGAATGACTTTAAACAACAATAATTCGAAGAATATATCACATAGTAAGCTATGTTTCCACAGTAGATTTTAAATCTAATATTTTTTATCATTCATCGATATTATAAACTAATACGGCTGTTTCTTTTTGATTTGTTTTTGGTTTAGTCTTTTTTTTTTACTGACAAAAAATGCGAAGATGATTTCGACGTTTGGTGCATACGCAATCCTAAACCGCCGTGTGGTGGGGGGCAACTCCAAATTCACAACTAATAAGCTTTGCTGTACGTTGCATCCCACTCATCGGCTACAATCCACGTCGTTCCTACGAGTATGAGAAGACATGTTTTAAATATAAACTTATCTATAACTAATGTTCTTGCCTCAAAATAAAATGGTATATTTCTTAAACAACCTTAATGTTTGCTTCAGAATGAAAACCTTTTATGATTACTACAGTTTGGACATTAATATTTTTGAGGTTACGTGACAAAACAAATATGAGTTGGTAACGTGATATATAACAAGTGTTGTACTAAGGGCAACTGTTGTAAATGATGAGAAGCTACTTATAAAAGATACAAAATTTTAGCTATTTTTTAGCCGTTCTTATTATTTTAAATTTCTTAGAAGATTAATATTTTTACGAAAATATTAAATTTCTTAAGCAAAAGTTTGAATGCACATACTTTTACACTTAATTTGTAATATAAATTTCTTTGTGACAATTAATAGAATTTGTGATAGTTAATAACATCAATCCGGAATCATTATAATGTGAAAAATAAATTCTTTATTATAAGAGAAATATATTAATTAGTATAAGAAAAATTTTATTAAAAGAAAAGTATAAAGAAAATAAAAATATTAGATCCAATATGCATATTGGGGTAGCTACCAATTTTTGATTCACAATAATGCATCAATCCAAAGCTACCGATTTTTGTCTCAAGACGACAATGCACAACTCGAATCCGAGTGTGAATGATTCAATGGTACAAAATACATTTTAAAAAATGAAGAAGAGGAAAGCAAAATGTGATCGATGAAAACTATGAAAACATCAATATGTTTTCAATGCCATGCATCTGCGAATTCAAGTTATGAATATTTTTGGACATAGCATTCATTAGGAAGGCCCTGAGGGAAGCGTTTAGTGTCTTTGCAGTAATCGTAGATCATGTAGTTGTCCTGCACCCATTTCATTTGACCTTGTCGTGCATAATCGAGCTCTTCCCAGAGCCATGGATTGTTGCTCCAATCAGAACCGCAAGAAGAGGCTCCATTGTTCCAAATACAAGCATTGATATTGAAGTTCCTATAGGATGCTATGAATGGAGCTTTCGTCCAATCTACTTTGTCTAGTCCTCCTCTCGTTGCCCATTCATCAGCATTCCATAGACTAGAGTAAAGGCACATTGGTTGGTTCTTGGGGAATGGAACTCCATTAGACTCCAAGTTCTTAAATTCTCTTACTGGAATGCCATCCACGGAGAAGCTGAAAAGGAAATCATTCAGAACATTAGTACTGACTTGCTGGTCATACTTACTATTGCGAATCGTTGTAACGATCACAGTAGATGTATGTATAAGTTTCATGTCCAAGGAAAGGAGTGCACTCACATTATGCGTTTTGGATTCCAGAGGATGGAGTAGGTGTGAAAATCAGCAGTTGGATCAAACCAAAGATAAAATTGCTGCTCTCTGTTGCCTTTGCCTTCACTGAACACATTTGTGTGAAGAATATAAGGTTCTCCAGTAACGTTCCCCAAGAACTCGAAGTCTATCTCGTCATGGTTCTGCCCTTGTGAAGATAACTGCATAGCAAATCAGGAACATCGCTTTTTATATCCCGGAAGATAATTCAGGAACCGAAGTAATATTTACAGCTAATGTATTAAGAGACCCTTACATAGTAGGCAGTGACAGTGCCAGCAGAATTTCCAGGAACAAGTTTGAGCTGCATCTCGACTTTCCCGAACAAATACTGATTCTTGGACTGAAATGCTGAGCCAGAGCTCTCGTCAAGAACTAGGTTGAGTGCCTCCCCGTTGTTGTATGTGTTAGCTTTATCATGTCCCCATGTCACATAGAAATCTTGGTAGAAATTTCCTGCAGAGGTAGCTATCCAGAAGTTGACAAGCAAACAGATCAGTAGCCTTGCTTCCATAATTGATGGATGAGAGCAAGAATAGGCCATTGAACTCGATTTGTAAGCTCGATGGTGATGAATTAGTTCTAGTTTAATTAGCATTTATATAGAAGGAGATAGGTAGACAAGAAAACGTATATAATTTATTGTTTATGGGATCTTAGCTGTTTAACCAAAATCGAGATATAAATCAGTAGTTGACAATTCGAGTACTAATTACAAAAAAAGAAACCTAGACACGGTTTTTTGCAGAGCAAAGGTCAAGGCACAGCTTATTTTTCTTCATCTTTACAATCCTTTGGCCCAACTTCTTGTGTATATTTAACCTTTTATTCAGGTTTCTTTATTTCTATGGCCGTCCTGGAGTGTGCAATTCTTGGACATAGAAAAATGAGCAAAAGGCAATAGAAATAGAGTTTAGCATTCGTTGCGACGTTTGATTGGACTAACATGGATACCACAAATATTGTAGCTAATACAACACCCTGTCAAAACATGTCCTAGGACTACTACATGCGTAAGTGGTGATATTAATATTGCATTCATGTAGTCTGACTTTGAGGCCAGCAATCAATTCCTTGATTTTTAAAGGAAAATCTGTCAAACAATTCTTCTGTTAGTGATGAAACAAACGGCGGTGACAACTGTGGTGCAGTGATCCAGCCAAAGTCTTTTTCAGCCTTAACTGTAATATACAATCAAAAAGTGAAAATTCCGATCACTTCATGGACACGCGACAACGGCCCTGCGTTTGGTTAGCGTTTTCGTGGGTGAGGACGGTGAAAGTTCTGTCCTTCGTGCTGTTTGCTTACTGTCTGTATGGTTAGCGTCTTCAACATGCAGAGACGGGACGAGACAGAACAGAACAGGACAGAACAGAACAA
>JANSVA010000008.1:968091-979659 GCA_025504915.1 Erythroxylum reticulatum | reverse complement strand
TATAGAGGCCATAATATGCATGCTCATGCCGAGATCCATATACACACTCATAACCCGTCCCAAATTTCCATTTTACCCTTCCTATCGGTGATGGGATGTTACATATGGCCCATTCGATATGGTTTGATTTTTACATGGGATCATGATTTTCGACAGGTCGTGGTAGAATCTGATAGCATAGAGGCAACGTGAATGATGACTTGTGTTGTTATTTCTTCACATCCCCTATCTATTTTAGTTATAGATATTCAAGTTTTACTTGATAGGAATTAAATTTGTTCTATTAGGCATGTACTTCGTGAAGTTAATTTTGCAGCAAATTGTCTGGCTAAATTAGGTTATGGCATTTTATTAACTTTTCAAGTTTGAGACGATATTTCTGACAGCCTCTCCTTAATTATCTGGGCTGATGGCTGGAGCATTTCTTTTATGAGATAGTTTTAATTTTCTCCTATTTGTAACCCAAAATAAAAAATGATTAATTGAATAATATATTTAATCATGCAGCTGATATTACATATTTAATTTACTATGAAAATTACTTGACATGTATGATTATATTCTGTAATGTTTTAACTCTTCCAAGAAAATTTACGAGCCAAGACAATGTTTTACTAGACGAAAGCAGTTTTTAATTATGTGGACCTATCAATTTTATCATGACTTTATGTGCTCGTAGTCACAATTATGTGACTTAGACTGCGCTTATGAGGATAAGACATTCATCTATTTTGTAATCAGCTCAAATGGGTCGACAATAATTGATGAGACTTTTAACTCTATCCTTAAGCCCATCCTGTTGCCACGTTTATCCAAGGAATGACCCCGGGAAAACGGCAGGACGTAGTAACGGAACTGGCGGTGAGTTGGAGAAGGAGACAGGTGTAGTTGGAAGATGAGTTAAATACTTATTGTCAACCTTTTCCTTTATTAAACTGGACGAAGTCACTCTGACAAGAAAGCTCACTTCATTTTTCTCTTGAGCATGGACCATAAACTAAACATCCAAAGGAATATGACTTTATTTATGCACATCATTATATAAACATTGCATTATTGGTACCATCTATCTTAGGAGAGTAAAGAATATATCAGAAAACGAGAGATCACTGGGAAAACTATGAACGTATAACGTATACACTTATTACTGTTGTTTCTTGTTGGTAACAGAACATTCCAGAGGGAGACCTTGAGGGAATCGTTTAGTGTCAGTGCAGTAATTGTATATCATATAATTCTTCCGCACCCATTTGAGCTGCCTTTGGCTGGTCGAATCCAGCGATTGGGATAACCATGGACTAGCCGGGGAGTTACTGCAAGAAGATACTCCATTGGACCATGTACAAGCGTTATAATTGAAGTTCGTGGAGGAAGCAGTGAATGGTGCTCTTGTCCAGTCTGTTTTCACTAGTCCCCCTCTTGTCGCCCAGTCTTCTGCATCCCATATGGTTGTATATAGTCTCATTGATTGACTTTTTGGGTAGGGTACTCCAAACCCCTCCAAGTTCTTGAATTCTCTGATGGGTCTTCCATCAACGTAGAGTCTGAAACAAAGTGAAGCAGGTAATCATGTTAAGATATTGCATACTGCAAGTTGAAGTTAAAAACAGAGTATTACTCATGTCATAAATTTCATAGCAAGAGAGGATGCATGTGTGCTTACACTATATTTCCAGGGTTCCAGAGGAATGAATAGGTGTGGAAATCAGCTGTTGGATCAAACCAGAGGTAGAACTGTTGTTCCCTGTCGCCTTTGCCTTTAGTGTACACGTTCGTGTGAACAACATAAGGATCACCACTCAAGTTTCCCAAAAACTCAAGGTCTATCTCATCCCATGTTGACCCTTGTGAACGCAACTGCAGTTTTAAACCAGGAATTATTAATTTAGAGAGCATTGCAAGAGAAGGAAAGAAATTGAGCTGAAGAAGAAGAAGATAATAATACTTACGTAGAAGCTGGTAACGGTGCCAGCAGAGTTTCCAGGGACGAGTTTGAGTTGCATGTTAAACCTGCCAAAGAGAAACTCATTTTTGGATTGAAAACCTGAGCCAGAGGCTTTGTCAAGAGAAAGCGTGATGAGATTGCCACTGTTGAGTATTTTGGCTCGCCCATCTCCCCACATGATATCGACATCCTGGTAAAAGTTACCAGCAGAAACAACCAACAAAGAGCTAAACAGTAGAGAAAGCTTGAGAGCACAATTAACATCCATTGACTTGATAACCTTGAGCTAACCTTTTTGTTTGATGATGCTACAAGTTGATGGCAATTTATAAGGGAGAGAAGCTGAGAATTTACAGTACAGGTTCAAAGGGTTCAAGTTGGGTTGGCGCCAGGTAATTAGAACTAAACAGCTGGATCCCAAACACGAAGCACAATGAAAATGGCCTTCCTTTTCACAACCATAGTCAGTTCCAAATGTCCAATTGTGTAATGCAGCAATATTTTATTTGTCAAACACCACGTTTTTGCTTAGCTTCCTAGGTTGTATCATCCTGACTTAAGTTTATCTAAACAAGTCCTGTGGCCTACACAGCAATCAATGATATTCTGCCATGACAGGGTCGACAATAATTTATCTCCAGTTGTTCTGTGTAAGCACTCATCGGATGGAACCACGAAAGCAAACTCTAGAAAGATCCCACTTGTTCCTGGAATAGAACTAAGAAAAATGAAAGATCCCACTTGTGTTTCAGCTGGATTTCTTTTCACTTTCTTATTATTGTGATCTATTTTATTGGATAGATGTGAACTGCTGTGTTACTTAATTTTTATTATATGTTAAGTAGATTTTATCTGCTCACTTTCATCCATCAACAGATAAAATCTGCTAACACAGTAAAATTGAATAAATGACACAGCAAAAATCACACCTTGAAACTAAGTTCTGGTGTAGATTTATATGGTCCTCCATGCCAACTCCTGCATAAAATAGCCAACCGTGTCATTTTATATATAATAGTGCAAATGAATACGTATACTTTATGTCATCTTCTATCTAATTTTCTTATTAGCTTGGACTTGGAGATTTGACTGCCTACGTGATAATTGAGTAGGGGTAGTATTCTTTGAAAAAGATCAACTCTTCTACAAAAGGCGATAATTCTTATGACCATTCCATCTGATTTTTTTTTCCCATGAAAGCTTTTGTACTATTTCCCCTCTGAAAAGTAAAACGAATGCTCCTGGTCAAATACTGGCAACCCAACTGATTTTTTCCCATTAAATGTTTGTGCTACAAAATTTTCCACAGATTCATGTACGACAAAATTATTTAAAATTATTGATTTGATGTTTATTTAGCTTAAATTGCCTTTAATAATTTACATAATTTGTTATATTTATAATATTTGATTAATAGATATTTATTGATGGTTAAAAAAAACCAGTTTTGTCCGTTCAATCATAAAAATCTTAAATTATTTAATTTTTTTAGTTTAGTTTTTAACATTTCAGTTCGATTTACTTTAATAAATCTTGTTATTAAAATTTTAATAATTAATTAGTCAATTTTTATAAATTAATAAGTTCTTATAAATTAAAATAAATCAATTAGTTTTATTTAACGATCTCTTTTTTCAGTTAAACTTTAGATTTTTTATGGATAAGGATAATCTCTTTCAATCATATTTTAAATTCTTTAATTTTATTTAATCTTTAGCTAATTTATGACAGTTTAATATTAATTGAAAATTTTAAACTTTAAATTCCTTATCTTAACTTTCTGCTCAATTTTTAAAATATTGATATTTACTATTTATATTAATTCATTATTATTTAATTAAAGTATTTAAAGTTTAGGAAAAATTAAAAATTATAAGATTTCTCCAAAAAATTAAAAAATAATTTTTTAAAAATTAAGCAAAACTATCGAAAATTTCCATATCTCTTAACTAAATATCTTCACAAACCTACCAATTGTTCATGATTATAATCGCACAACTCAACATCCTCTTGCCTAATTATGTTGTAATGCCAATTCCATCTTCTCAATCTTTACCTTCAACTAATACTTAAATAAGTCCCCCGTAATATAAACTTGAACTTGTAACCAGAAGGAGAAGACAATAAATATTAAATACGCCTTTGTATACTGCATGAGAGTTTTGATAGAGGTTGTTAATTTGAGTATTAGTTTATAAAGGTTTTAACTGTAATCTATTTTAGTTTTTTAAATATTGATGTTAATGTATGCTTTATTAAACAAGATAATAACGTTATTCAATCTTTAACTTTGCAATCTTTTATTTTTATGCCAATTCTTATATTTAGGATTGAGTTTCCCCATTATTACAATTTTTTTCCTTTGATAATTCTTCTCCTTTTTAAAAATAAAATTTATCTTTCAAAAAAAAATGCTTTAGAAAGTCTTTTTAGCATGTCTTAAATAATCAGTTAATTTAAATAAATATAAAATAGTGATAATCATTAAAAAATAAAAAGAAGAAAAATAATTAATTTTATTCTTATAATTAGGGGTGGTTATAAATCGAATCAGATTAACAAATTTTGATTTCACTTCCTATTGCCTATGATTTGGACTTAACATTAAGTTTAATCCAATTTGAAATATATAATTTACAACTGCTCAATTTGTTATTACAATGATATTTTTTTAATTTTTTTAATTTTATATTTATATAATAAAAAGATCCATTCAAATTTTGAATTATTTATTTAAACTTAAATCACATTCAAAATTTGTTCAAATCCAATTTAATTATAAGTTTGAACCAAACTCGGAGAATTAGCATTCTTACTTATGACTAAGTCATAGGTCATGGACTAAAATATAAAAAATGAAAAACTTAATCTAATTATGCAGTAGAACGATAAAATGTTCCCCATTGTATAATACTTCGGACCTTAAGCATGTGGAAGCCGATTTTTAAGTGAAATGTGTGAGAAATTTCACTTCCTACACTAATCCCTATGCTTCCATGCAATGAACTAGAGATGGACTAATCGAAACTATTTCTTCTGGACCATGGAAATTCATAATCCCATCTTCGAGTTCTCTCATCATAGGCATAAAGTCCATTCACCTCAACACGACAACACCCCACACAGAATGCCCCTAACAATCTCGTCTCCTGATCTTTCTTCCGGCGTCGTACACTATAAAACGCCCTCGTTTTGGCTCCCCTTCATTGTTGAACTCAGTGTTGCACTCGTGCTTCTAGGTAAAGAATGGCATCTGGAAAAACTTTCACCAGAATCCGGTTTTGTAGTCTACAAAGTTCAAGCCCAGTCAATGATGTCCTGGTGACAAGCATTCAATGTTTAGCTTCTCATTGTTCTCCAACCAATTTACGACCTGTAGGTGTGTGCGTCCGATTTAATGACACTCAAATTGATGTAACGTAAGAGTTTAGATGCAATAACTTGTGTCCAAACGTTGGCTTGGAAATTAGATTGATCTCATGCACAAAATTCAATATAAGCAAAAGATTGGAAATTCTGAAGACTTGAAGACTCAATTCAGGGGAACTTATATAGTAAAGTCATTTCTCATCCTTATCTTTTTTATTTTCCTTTCAATTTTTTTGTTACATGCACTTCATATATCCTGACGCAATTACCTGCCTGCCATGGATTTGAAGTATACACATAAACCGTGGTTAGATTTGCTGTTCTTCGGCTGTCTGGTAATAAGCCTATTTAGCATAATAGCACGACCATTAATAAAGGTTGTTTTTCTAAACTAAATAAAAATAATTAATGCTGTGTTTAATAATAATAATAATAATTATTATTATTATATATTTAAAGAAATATCCTCCAACGAATAGCAGTCCAAGAAAGTGGGGTGCATTATGCTGGAACTATTCATCAAAGATAGTAATTTAAAAGAGTAAAAGATATACTTTTTCAACTGTTTAAAAATTCAACATTAACTAATTAAATTTGATTTAAATTAATAATTTAACATAATTATCATAATTTATTATTTTGAGTTAGATTTAATTAGTTTAGTTTAATTTTAAGAACGGAGTTAAATCGTCATATAAATATCATTTGATTAGTCTATGTTTAATGTTTAATGTTTATAGTTTTGACTTTTTTTTTAAGAGAAAGGCTATTTCAAGAACATTTAAAATTAGAAGGAAATTCTTTGATAATTTTAAAATTTAAACTTTTTTAAAAATGTTTCTTAGACTATAAAAGATATTTATGTCTTTTACCCTAACTCAAAACATTTTCGCTTTTAGTTTGTCAACTTCTTCCCTATTAATAGATGCAAGCTATCTAACATAACGTTATTTTTAGTTCCTTAATTTCTTTTTTACTACTCTATTAATTCTAAGACATATATTGATGCATTTTAGGTATGTTGGTTCCAGCTTTCCAACAACTAAACCAAACCTCTGCACCTTCTTTCAAGTTAGGCATGATTTTTGGTTACTGTCACATTTTCTTGTAGAATAGAACAAGTTCCACACTTCTAGATAAGGATAAAGGAAGCTGCTCTAATGTGAAATGCCACTGGGCTACGAAGCACTATCTTGTACCATTTGGTCACTTTACTTGTGTCTCAATATTTCAAGTTTTGACCATTGCTCTAACATGCACTAATGGGGTGGTAAGAGAGTTTAGGTAGGGTCGAAAGTTCAGTCATTTTGGTAATCAAAGGAAACGTTATAACTTAATCTTAAATATTAGTTTGCCAAATATTTTTATTTAGTTTGCAAATTATTCTATATATTCAGTGGGCATATATAGTATTTATAGATTTTATAATATAAAAAATTCAATTAAAATTTAATAAAATATAAGTAAATCATATTTAAATAATATTATATCTCTTCATTTAATTTTGTATAAAATTTAAGGTTATTTTATTAAATTTTTTATTTTAAAAAATATTAACGTATAATATTATTTGTCTCAAAAAATTCTTTTTGTATAGTAAATTTAAATTTAGTTTTTATTAGTACAATTAAATTATTATTATAAAATTTATTTAAAATTTGGTAGCATACGTCGGAGGAATCGTGGTCACCCTTCCATCCACGGACTAGGCACTGAGTATCTATGTCCATAGAAACGCGTGTCCCTCTCGAACTTGATTACTCTTAACTAATTCTTTAATAATCTTCGTCCAGCTGGGCACAGCTGAGATGACTGAAACTTCCCATGCATTTTCTTCTCATTGATTTGATCAGCGCACCTGCTCCATTCAATCCTCCTATTTAAGCACCTATCCATCGAGTACACAGAGGCACGTATCCATTCCCAAACGCAATTCCACTTGTTTCTCTATAGTCTTCAAAACATACGTACTATATATATTACCATGTCGTCCATGGCTACTGTTGTGTCTTCCGCAAGAGTTTCATTGATACCGTTGTTGGTATCTCTTACAATCAGCTCTTTGATAATTGTTTGTGCTGGCAACTTGTACCAAGATTTTGATATAACATGGGGAGATGGCCGAGCTAAGATACTAAACAACGGCCAACTTCTTACTCTTTCTCTTGATAAAGCCTCTGGCTCAGGTTTTCAGTCCAAGAACGAGTATCTGTTCGGCAAGATTGATATGCAACTCAAGCTTGTCCCTGGAAATTCTGCTGGCACAGTCACTGCCTACTACGTGAGTTTCATTCCTTCGTAATACTGTTGTCTTTGACTTCAAAATTATAGGTAATTAAAAACTAGGTCGTTCTTGTAATAACGTGTTCTGTTTGTGTTTGATTATAGTTATCCTCGAAAGGATCAACATGGGACGAGATAGATTACGAGTTCCTTGGGAACTTAAGCGGGGATCCTTACATTCTTCACACTAACGTGTTTAGCCAAGGAAAAGGCAACAGAGAGCAACAATTCTATCTCTGGTTTGATCCAACAGCAGATTTTCACACCTACTCTATTCTGTGGAATCCACAGCGCATCATGTGAGTTCCTTATTATGCCCGAAATAGAAACCATATTGTACATACAGAGACCATTAATTCATTAATTTAATTATGACGTAGTTTTTCTGCTTGTCCTCAGCTTCTCTGTAGATGGGACTCCTATCAGAGAATTCAAGAACTTGGAAAGCGCTGGCGTACCATTCCCAAAGAACCAGCCAATGAGGATTTACTCGAGCCTATGGAACGCAGATGATTGGGCCACCAGAGGCGGTCTGATCAAGACAGACTGGACACAAGCTCCTTTCACAGCTTCTTACAGGAACTTCAAGGCAGATGCTTGTGTCTGGTCTAATGGGAAATCTTCTTGCAACAGCCAAAATTCCTCTCCGAACACCACTAATGCTTGGTTCTCACAGGAGCTTGATTCAACAGGCCAAGACAGGCTTCGTTGGGTTCAGAAGAACTACATGATATACAACTACTGCACAGACACCAAGAGGTTTCCCCAAGGACTGCCTACAGAGTGCAAAATGTCGTAGACAAGATGACCACATACGTTTTACACTATGCACGCCGATTTTTTATTTTCTTTTCTTTTTTTGAGATTAATCGAATCATTTGCTGAAAATGGTACATATACGGTATTCCGCATGCAACAATAAAGTGTGCAGCTTACGTACGGTGGATCAGTTCATTTCCAGTTTACTTGCCACGGAGCTATTCTGTGGAATTTTCCTATTAAGGATAAGAGAATATGAATTCTGATATCAAATTATGTGGTGGCAAAATATCATAAAGGACATCAAAATTGACCAAATGACGTTATTTTTGTCCATTCGTCGTATTATTATTAACCAAAAAAGTGAATGTCGCTAAAGTGGAATGACGTTTGAGAAAAGACGGAATTACATTGGAGTATTGTACCAAATGGCTACCCTCA
The DNA here is from genome assembly GCA_025504915.1 of Erythroxylum reticulatum. Taxonomy (NCBI): domain Eukaryota; kingdom Viridiplantae; phylum Streptophyta; class Magnoliopsida; order Malpighiales; family Erythroxylaceae; genus Erythroxylum; species Erythroxylum reticulatum. The sequence continues at coordinate 970,862 of JANSVA010000008.1, read as the reverse complement.
AATCGCCCAATACTTCCATTAATGTTGGAGTTTTGAGTTTCTTAAACTGCCAAATGATTCAATTTATCGTCAATATTCCTATAAAAAACTATTAATTGTAGAGTATTAATTCATTATCAGTCATCATCCGTCACCAACTTTATCATAATAATAAAAGATAATATTTTAATGAAATAAAATTTGAAAGAAACTTCAAATATCATCCGTCAACTTGTCTGGTTCATCCAACTACTATTTGTCCAATAAGTAAGCCAGTATTGTTTGCGGTCAAATGAAGTAATTGACTGGGACCGGTCATGTAAAAAACATGGGCAGCCGGTGATAAAGCAAAGCATGGCCAGCAAGCAGTGGGCCTTGGGCAGTGGCGGTGCTACGGGACCCAAAGTCCAAACACCGACGTAATAATATATGTTACGTTCAGCCTGCATCAAGAGCTTTTAGAGAACCGACCACGAAATTTCCTCTCAAAACGTTAATGGCAAACCGCGTTAAACATGATAAATTATATCCTTTCACAGGCTTTTAACAGCCATACAGGCCAGGCAGTAGGATAGTAACCAACTTCGAATGCACTTTCCAAGTTGTTTCTTCACCTGAAACTAGCTTATCGCCACTTCAGTTTGCTATAAATACCAAAGGTAATCCGAGTACCCATCGAAACATACACTTTTTTCCTACATTCTCTTCACTTCTATTGAAAACAAATCGTCAATATGGCTTCCCATTCTTCGCCTGTTTCACTTGTTATTGTTGCTTCTCTTCTTGTTGTTGGTTCTTTAATAATAATAACCGCTGGTAACTTCTACCAAGAGTTTGATATTACATGGGGTGATGGTCGTGGAAAAATACTCAGCAACGGCGAGCTTCTCACTCTCAACCTCGACAAAGCCTCAGGCTCAGGTTTTCAGTCCAAAAATGAGTATCTCTTTGGAAAGATCGATATGCAGCTTAAGCTCGTTCCTGGCAACTCTGCGGGCACTGTCACTGCTTACTACGTAAGTTTCTTCTTTTCCTGCTTCTATGCATTTGTTGCTAATGGTCTTGTAACTAATGAGATAAGTTCAATTGCGATTGAATTTGCAGTTATCCTCAAAAGGATCTACGTGGGATGAGATAGATTTCGAGTTCTTGGGGAATTTGAGTGGGGATCCTTACATTCTTCACACTAATGTATTCACCCAGGGCAAAGGCAACAGAGAGCAGCAATTCTATCTTTGGTTTGACCCAACAGCAGATTTCCACACTTACTCCATTACTTGGAATCCAAACCGCATCATGTAAGCAGCATTCGCATCAAATTGCAACATTTACTCAAATCTACATTGCTCATAACTAACGTGCTTGGTCTTTCTTGTTCAGCTTCTCTGTCGATGACACTCCAATTAGGGAGTTCAAGAACTTGGAGTCAAAAGGTTTACCATTCCCAAAGAGCCAGCCGATGAGAATATACTCAAGCCTGTGGAACGCTGACGACTGGGCTACAAGAGGTGGCCTGGTGAAGACTGACTGGTCAAATGCTCCTTTCACCGCCTCCTACAAAAACTTCAATGCCAATGCTTGTGTCTGGTCCAACGGAGCGTCTTCTTGTGGTGGAAATTCTTCACCTGCTGTTTCCAACAATCAAACTTGGCTCTCGGAGGAGCTTGATTCTGCTGGTCAAGGGAGGCTTCAGTGGGTGCAGAAGAACTACATGGTCTACGATTACTGCAAAGACATCAAAAGATTTCCTCAGGGTCTGCCTGTGGAATGCAATAGTTCCTAGACAGGAATTAAACAATCTGGATTGGTTCTTTAAAATTGTTAAATTCATTCTCTACAAGCAAATTTAATGTAATTATCAGCTAGGATATTGGCTCGTTCAATTCTTTGATTCGTTCTGATTTATCCAAATTAATGAAAAATAATGAATCAGTTCAGTGTTTATTCTCCCACCTCTGTGCTTTTGTTCTGTTCGTTTGATGTCTCAGCATTTGAGTTACGTTGGAGCTATTAAAAACCTTAATTGACTCCATTATTGTAATATTAAATGCCTTATGTAGGGATTCGTTCAAAAAATCTGCGTAATGACAGAGTAATAGTAGAATGACGAGAAAAGTTAAAAGAACACAAAAATGGAAGTACTTTTTCTTAAGAGTACTACCAGACGAGAAGAGTACAGCAAAATGCTGACCTGATTTGTTCTGTTCAGTGTTCATGGTAGGAATGAACTTACATGAACACCAGTAGGAAATATAAATGTGTTATAAAATTAATCTGTAGAGGATAAGTAAAAGTAAGGTTAAATGATTTAATCGAACAATTTGACAAGATAGAAGACTTATGCTTTACGTGTCATGCTATTTTCTCATGAACGAAAAGAAAAAGAGAAAGTCCTACCATGATAACTCCAAGAGAATAAGATGAATTTCTAAAATATATTGAATTAAGATATTAAATTCATAAGTTTCTAGAATAACATAATAAGATAATGTCGATGTGGAGATGTCAAGTGTGAGTAGGAATTCCATCTTGGAAAAAGATGAAATTAGTGAAGAACATATAAGTGGAAAGGACCCATAAATCTAATACCTTAAGATTTTTGGTTGAAGTTGTTAGTTTATGCCCTACAGCCAATCGCTTTGGTTTTAGTTTAGTGACAAATTATTTAAAAGGCATTTTTTATCTTATACATGTTTAGATGTATATGATAAAGTTCATGGGATAATTGTACATTTCAAATGAAATTATAATGAGATTATAATTATGAGATTCATATTGCATTTATGTATTAT
>JANSVA010000008.1:914532-953727 GCA_025504915.1 Erythroxylum reticulatum | reverse complement strand
TCTTCCTCCAGAATGTAACATGTCTTAGGGAGTGTCCTGTGTAGTGCTTATTCCTTTTTGCTCCATTAGCTATCATTCAATTATGTTGATCTCTACGTGTAACATTTGAGTAGTAAAAATTCTTTGATTTTTTAACAAAATTCTGTTATTCCTTTTTACTAGTTCAAATCTTCTATCTAATTTTATTCTATATAATAGTGTCCAATATCTACAATAATGTCATTTTGATCATTGGATATGATTTTAAAGACTGTCTAACTCTATTCAATATTTAAAATAAAGTCGTTTTAAGCGTTGGACATGATTGGACACCATAAAAATGGACAAAAAATCCTCACTCTCTTTTGTCGGCTGCTCCTGTGCTTAGACCAACTAAACTTTCTATACATGCCTTTACATTTAAGACCAATTCTACAATTTGCCAGACTTAAGCCTCTTTTCTAACAATTAAATCGAGAAATCATATGAAAAGATTGATCAAAGAGTCACTTCCAGTATACAAGAGGGACTTTTGATAGTTTCTGTAGCAAGTTCTAAAAGAAACATAAGTTAGTTGCTGTCTCATATCTCAGCTATTTAATCGTATAGTATCTCATGCGTAAATGAAAATATAGACCCCGGAAAATGGGGTAAAAGGTAAGCTTAGCTCACACCATTTTAAGGAGCAAAAGGACAATAACACTTGACAACGACTGCCCTGTCTCTTTAGGTTGCCATGAATACAAAATAGTATGACCGAGTACTCTGGTTCCTTGTTCATATGCCACGTCCTGTTTCATCCTTTTCAATCTTGTAGGGTTCACTTCTGGTTTCAGATTAGCTTGAGCAACTTGCTAGTTGATCAGTAACTGCTCATCCAACGACTATCTTTTAGGTTCAAGGTCATACGAAACTGCTCATCCAACACAACAGAATCTAACGACGCTGTAGCTCTATAACAACTAAGAGTAATCCCTAAAAAGACAGCACATAATTCACGTCCGATAAGTATTAGATCAAAAATATATATTTGTTGTGTCAACCAGGAAGTGAACAGAACAATAATAAATCATCCTCATACAAATCATCAATAACGTTCCCCTAACCAGACAACTAAGCTGAACGGGGGCATTATCAGAGACATACAATTTCCCAGCAGAAATCCAAAAGCATATATCTTACACAAACCAATGATACAAATGATTAGAAGGGCGTCTTGCTTAAGTCGGAAGGACAACAAAGAAACAACATACTGTACAGGTAATTGTACAAGAGAGATACGCTGAACACTAGAGGTCTTCTAGATTCCTAAAACAAACTACCTGAATGCTGTCTTAAGGCCTTAAGATGTCAGCGGGATTGGGAAAAGAGTTATACTCTTCCAAATATCCATACTGTCAAATAAAACGCATGACCATAGAAGGATCAACTATTCTTCATCCTCCAACTCAACAAGTTGAGCCCGTCTCTCAGCTGCCTTCTTCCTGACAAAGAAACCCCATCTCATTGCTGCTTTGATCTTCAGCCAGCCAACAACAGCTTTACCAGGACGAGCACGATCCTCATCATAACTAGGCATCGGTGATGCCATGAAAGATGAGAACCCATACCCATCTTCAGGTACATTTATGGAGTTATGCCCTCCCATGCTGAAGAGTCTGAGCAAATGCTGCATATCCATCTCATTCTCAAGCATCTCATGACTTCGTAGACGAATCTCATCCTCTGACAAGAATTCATCAACTCCCTTGCCCCTATTATTGCTCCAGTCCTCAAATGGATTAATGCTAGATGGCTGAATGGAAGTCCCTAGAGAGTGGAAGCCAGAAGTAGATGACTGAGGTAGACCAAGGGCCAGGCCCACAGCACTGCCATTATTCCGTATGGATTGTGACTCGTGAGAATTACCAATTATCTGTCCTTGAGATGCAAATGAGGTAGTGTCAAACTGAGTCCGTGAATTCGCATTCCCGAGCTGGGTCTGAGCAGAGTATTTAGTTCCCAAATCATTATTATACCCTGATCAGTATATCCAAGAAGAAGATAATAGTAAGTCATTTCAGCAAGTATTTAAATACTACTTTTGATTTAATATTTAGAATATACTAATACATGCCTGCAACATGTAAGCCTGAATGACCAGCAGACTGCTCAGTAGGAACTGAAGCCGGCAGACGAGTAAGTTGTGTTTGATTGTCCAGAGAATTAGAATATCCTATCTGACCCATGCTAAGTTCATTTTTAGAAGTACTTGACTTCTTATTTTGCTTGAAGCTCAACAGTGACTTCCCATCATATTCTATGACCTGGTTCCAGTTTTCGTATGCCTTCTTCACTAATGTATCTACAAAGACCTGCACAAACAGTTTTCAATTCAGAAATTACCTCCAGTCCACTATGACCAAAAGAGAATCATTGAAAATGTGCAACAAAAACCTATCTTGGAAAAGAGACAAAAGCAACTTGCTCAACTACATTCATAAATGTCACACAATCAAATAATAAATTTCTATTAAATCTTGGTCTAAGTCAAACTGCCTAATGAAACTGAAAAAGAGCTGCGCGGTAACATACAAGTCTTTATAGTTTATCCTCTACATATCAACTTCAGTTTCTCATTTAAACTCAAAATGTCACATCAAGAACTAAGCTTTAGATTCAAGTAATAACTTGGGAATAAAGTAAGCATATACCAACCTTCTGCTCATCAGAAAGAAAGTCAGCAGAGTAATACTGTTCCCCTGAAATAAGGCCAGTCAGTTCATATATGTTGTTGAATACAACACCTACATGTCTTGAATCTTCAGGATAGTACACATAAAGCTTTCCACCAAGGCCACAAGTCTTAGCATGCTCCAATAGAGCCTCCCACATCTTATTTGACATACCACTGCCCAGAATCTAAAACCAAAGAATGGCACATCAGAAGATAAGTGCAAAGCAAGAGATGGTTAACTAGAGAGCCAAAGAGAACACTTACACTCCGCAACTTTGAAGGATCCCTGACCACAAGTCGCAAAAAATCTTCAACTGTGAATATTCCACTATTGTTTAGCCTCTTATGAAATGAACCATCCTTGCCAATTTTCTCCAATCTCCAAACATCATCATGTAATGCAGGAGGATAGTGCTTCTTGTACACTGTCAAAGAAAAGGCGTAAACTGTCAATCAGTCTACAGAGAAGAAAGAATTATAAAACATCCAAATACATTAAAGTGTAAGAGCTAACATTCCCCTCTATGATCCTTAACAGTAAATGCCTCTGTTTTGGCCTCACGAACCCGCATGCCATCGCAATATCCAGGGGTAACCTTCAAGCCAAGTCTGAATTTTCTACTCCTTATCCAACTTGAATTATCGGTAAAAGTGAGGTCCCCCAGTGTCCCAACTCCTTCCTTAAGAGTCACTTGCAAGTCACCAGTCAACAAAGGTCTCTTTCCTTCACGTTCCTTAACAATGTGGCTTTCAAATTCTTCCTGTGTCCAACTTTCATCATCTTCATTGTTGAAATCACCTTCAAGCACAACAACATCTAGCTTCACAGATGACTCAGGGCCAGAAGTAACAACATGACCAGTATTAGTATCAAGAAGAACAATATGGACAGCAGCACCCTGCTCTCCCTCCACTTTTCCTCCTGTGAAGAGAGGAAGAGACAGCCTCGATCTGAATTGCAATTGCAAGTTTCTTCCATCTGGGCCTTCAATTCGTTTTGGAGAAGACCTAACACTTCAAAAGAGTAGTTTAACTGTCAGAAACTTAATGAAAAAATTGGTGACGTGGTGTTTGTTTTCAACAAGACAGAAGCCTTTTAGTATGGTTTGATTAGTATGTCTTATGAAGAGTCCTAACTTTGGATGCTTCTTCATATTCTAATCAGTTTTAATTGCATGATTAGTCAAATGTAAGAAAACACATGGATAACATCACTATAACCATCACATCTGTGTTTTATCATTCAAAACCAAGTAAGGCAAATAGACTAAAAATGCAAGCCGTATGCACACACTGATCAGGAATACTGTGTACCTTGAACTGAGTCTTGCAGGGCCCAATCTTGCCAAAGCACGTTCCACTTCCTCACTTACCTGCCACAACTTGCTATGAATTAGTAACAAGTTTCATGAGATATAAATGTTTTTCACAGTACTCTGTTAGAATTCAAAAGAACGATTGTGTTTCAACCACCACTTTCTAGATTATTTAGTGAGGTTACATGAACTTCTTTTTTTCTTTCTACCAAGTAATCGGCTATATTTTCACCTCCTAGGAATTCCAGTGTGATGCCAGAAATAATTTTACTTTAGCTCAATCCAGATTTAGCTTCTATCCCTGAACTTGAATTTTATTCAAATTCATCTAGTTTCCCTGCCACGAAGAAATCACCAGATTTTTCTTTCTCCTTAACTCCACTTCCACATTCAGATGGTTCTCTTGCTCACTTACATTAAAGTTAGTTGTGATTAATTCAGTACTCATGTCTCAACTTCCCTTTAAAAGCTTCCTAACTAGGTCTACTTTGAATTGGTGATGTTGAAAGATTGCATAAAAAAGAAATGTCGAAAAAAATCTTACAACTCTTCGGAGAATAGGTTCCATTGATGAAAAGAGCTTCTGAAGACTGTCAACCTTGAGAGCTTCTACTATAACACTACAGAAACCAATGAATGCGCATTAAAATGTATTCAATACAAACACTATCTAATGAATAGGTCTTAGATAATGCAGTTCCTGAAACAATTGTAGTCAACAACTTGGGTTTAAGGAACAAACATAAAACATTCAGCTGCAAAACAACCACACCACACATATAAACACAACATCGTTTTCTGAATTAAAATATTCATTTCGCAAAACATAATGCCCCTAATCTTTTACTTGTAAGCAAACCAATGTACAACAGTCTTGCTTCTTATCCTTCTCCACTACATTTTTTAATCAGTCAATTTCTCACACTTGTATTCAACCTTTAGATAGTCCAAAGCTCCACTGCTAGCCTAAGCCATCAGAAATTTGAAAAGGCATCCAAACTCTTGCTTTCTTGATTGTTTGATAAACTTTACAGTAAACCAACCGATTAATACTGTCTTTCAGCACTTACCATACACTAAACACAGCCAAATTCGACTTACACTAAAAACGTATCTCCCATTTTCAGGCCCAACAGAAACGAGGCTATCCAAACAAAAGCCGATCAAAATTAACTCATTTGCACAAGCAAACAGCGAAAAAAATAATCCAACAAATGTAACCCATGCGGTAACTCAGTACACTAAAAGCCAATAGATAAAAAATCAGGCCCAAAAAGTCAAATAGTCAACGAAAAGCACAAATCTCTCAAGCTTCACCTAGCTAAAGCAGGGCGTTTTCGCTCAGGCTGCTGTCCCTCGTCTCCTGCTTCTAAGGGCCGCTTTCCTCTACCCATACTATTAGTCCTCTCCATGTACCTGGTCTGCATCCTTCACCCAATCTTCCAAACTCAAAATTTTCCAGATCTGCAAAAGCGCAGCAAAAACCCTAAGTATCAAAAACTTCACCTTTCTAATCGCAGATCAATATACAAAGTACGCGACTCAAATTAGCTACAGCTACTGTAAAATTAAAACTGTCAAAAAAAAGACCTGAATATCAACAAAAGATCATCATAAACAACAATCGATAAGAAGACAAAAGATAAGAAAAAGGTTTTCATATGATAAATGAATTATCTTCACAACCAAAAAGATTGAGAGAGAAAAAGTGACCTGAGACAGATGTGCAAAAGGCTTCGTGTTAAGAGTTGGACAGTGTGTTTGGTGAGCGAGAAAATAGAGAGAAAATCGTTAAAAGAGTATCGGATTTGATCGTTTCTATTTTTATCATTTTAATTTCTGATGATTTCTTTAAATTTTCTTTAAAGCTTTTTAGGTCTATTATGGTTGGCTGAATACCTTTGGTCTGAAAACGAGGAAATGTTCACGTACTCTATGTTCCACGTAGGTCTGCTTTTGGTGCCAATGAGTAAAACGGTAAATCCATTAAGTTTTATCGTTCAAATTTTAATTTTTTAATCCAATTTATTTTAATAACTTAATATTAATTAATTAGCTAAATTTATAAATTATTTAATTTTATAATTAAAATAAATCAACTAATTTTTATCTAACAATTTTTAATAAAATTTTTATAAATAAAAATAATCTCTTTTAATTATATTTAAATTTTTTTAATATATTCTAATTTTATTAAACTGTTGAATCTTTTTAATCCTAAATTTATTTTAATTTAAAAAAAACAGTGCCACATACGTGGTTGACCATCTTCCACTTTGGTGATAGATTGTTGTAGAGCGTACGAACCGATAGATGGGGAAGACCTTGGCCGTTGATCTTCCCACTGGACAACCTTGCGTTACGTTCTTGTGATGGGCTCACGTCATAAGACTGTCGTCACTTCGTCCTCTTATGTTAATTAAACTATTCATTCATTACCGCCGAATGTTACTAAAAAATCCAATTAAAAAATGACAACTTGCTATTAAAAAAAGAAATTTCTTTTAAATAATAAAATCCCTTTTGGCTAGAAACGGGCAATCCATCACAAACTCCTTGGGCTTAAACAACCTTGACTGGTAGACTCTGTCAAAGAAATTTAGGGCAAAACTACTCTTAGAAAAGCTTCCATCAATTTAGAATGACGTAATAAATAACCCCTTTTCTTTGTTAAATGGACAGATGAGAGCTGGCATCAAATGGATGTTCAATTCTTGATGGACGCCTGGTGCTCCTTGACTATGCTGAACTCTTCAAGGTGTGCCTGGAGTTTGACAAGTAATTGCCTGCAGATTTCAGGAGCCGTGCAGGGGCCACACATGAGATAAATCACATTTCCTAAAGGCCTCATGTAAACACCATCCTCGCGGAGCTTCTGGAGAAGAGACCGTGCGTATAAGGACGCATATCTGTATAAAGGTCGTGCTTGTCATCTCGCTGAGTACTATCAAGTGTATTATACACTTGTACAGCAAAACCCTGAAGTGTTTCTGTCAAACAAAACAAATAGTAAAAGCAGGCAAATGAAAGTAGGCTTACCCAGAATTAAGCCCTTCTGCTCGTAATTCCAAAGCGATGAGAGTTCCTATTGCGACCACTCTTTGTACAGAAGGATGTGATGATATCTCTTGCACCAGTTCCTCATCCCATAACTGCAAGTATCAAACTAATAATGTATCATCGCTTGCCAGATAATTGCATGTTTGCCAAACCAAGCATTCCTACAAACCACCCTAAGAAGGAAATCAGAAAGGAAAAAAGAAGCAGCAGGATGTGCCATCATTTCGTTACCAAATGCTTATCAACATTTGGTGAAAAGAAATAATAGAAAAGAAGAAAAGAAGCAATGGACTACTTGAAACTTTGTCTCCATGCATTAGTTGACTAGGAAACTGAGTGAAACTTGATCGGCTAAAACATTTGTAAATTCCTGCTTTTCTGTAGGGGTGACTTTTGAAAGTAGACATGAACATTATTTAGCCATTAATTCAAGTCTCCTTTAGAGTCTTGAGCCAAGGGACAGGAGAGCATGGGTAGAATTCAATATCAACTTTGTCTATTATCTATTATTGCTCACTCATACCTTAATATATCTAAACTAAAGTATTGCCATCATATCTTCTGGACTTCAGAATTTCATGTATACTATTACTTTGGTAATGGATGGAAATACAATGCGAAAAGAAAAGAATCGTGTCACATACCTCTCGAAGCAACCTTTGTTCAGGAATCATATTATGGTTTGTCTGAGGATCTTTAAACCAATTTATGGCTTTAACAGCAGCCGTGCATCCCATAGCATGAGCAGAGTATGAGTGTCCATGCAAAAGGGCCTGAAGCTGAAACCGAAATCAAATATATATTTCACTTAAATTCTGATTGCTTGTTATACTACATGTCAATACCTGTTTGCATTCATCCTCTTGCATACGATGACAAGGATATATTTAGCACACGCATGCTTAAGTACATAACATGAGAAGTAATGTGTATCAGATACTCTAGTAGATATGAAATTGTAAATAGGAAAATAAGAAATTAAGGGAGAAACAAGGGAAATAAAAAAGGAAGAAATTCAATACTTCTTTGTCCTTAATTAGGTCAAGTATATGCTATGTTCATTAAAGTCTACAAACTTACCTTTGGACTCAAAAGAGAAAAACATTTGCCTATTCAAATGAGTAATTGTGTACTTACTTGATGAAACCCTTTAGTGATATCACTAAACTATGAGAAGGTAGTTGTACTTTGGCCAATAAATTTGAAAGAACAACTCCCTATTAAGACTCAGTTTACAATACCAAGAAACCAGTTGCTTAAGAATCTAAAAATGCATATAGCAATGCTCTTGCTGTATACTGTATTAAGTGGATCTCTGCCACTGCTTTTCCATATAGTGAGCCAAGGCTTGGGGATTACTAAAGCATATAATCTCAGAAATCATTAGACAAATGGACAGGAAGTAATTTTCTTTTTGGCATAAAAAACCCAAAGTAGTGCCCCTACCTTCGAATCTCCGATGAATGAATCAAAAATGACATCTGATGCCAGGGTGACAGCCAAGGGTATAACCCCTCCTGTCATAAGTTTCGCAAAACAGGCTATATCTGGCATGCAACCAAGCAACTCTGCAGCAGTCTGCAATATACAATCCACCCTCACAAGACAAGATAAATCAACATGCAATTTTTGTTATAGAGCTTCACTTAGTAAATCAAACAAGGCCAGAAGCGAAAAGGAAAAAATGAATGGATACAGTGAGATGATGGAAGGCAATCAACCTCTGCTCCAAGACGCCAGAAACCAGTAAAAACTTCATCAAATATGACAGGAATCTTCTTATTTCGGCATTCATTGACAAGTACCCGTTGGAAAAGTGGATCAATCATAAGCATTCCTCCAGAACCTTGTATAACTACAAAGTATGCAATTTTTACAGAATTATAAAGCTGCACTAAGAAACAAAACATTGGATCTGTGCACAGGCCAGTGGGTAATCAACCATCAGGAAGAAATTAGCAATCAATCTGAAACGTTTAAGAGAATAGGAACCACAAAAATCCTGTATCTAGTGTGTGTGTGTGTGTGTGTGCACATAGACAGGAAGTTTTCTAAGTCCCACATGGTACACTTCTGAATTGCTATGAATTTTGATATCATGCTTTACAGAAACTATTTCATAGGAAGAAACAGCAGAGGAGCCAACAGAAATTGAAACTTAAGCAATAACAATGGTAAAAGATGCCATAAGAAATTTCATAATTATGTATCTGGGAATTAGGGAAAAAATCAGCATAGCCAGAAGATGTTGAAAGAAATAGGTAAACTCAGGCTAACTGAGCTGACAAAGATGCTGTAATATGCAGTGGTCCAGGTCCCTTGGAGCAGGACTTACTAATCAGTCCAAAGGAACCTTAATGTAACGTTTTCCACTTCCTTTGCAGGGCCTAACATTAACATTCAACATATAAACATTTCTTAAGAAAGAGACTTAAATATGAATCAGAAAACAAAATTTGCAGCAGGAAGGACAGAAATGCCCAAAACTAGCATTTCATACACACAGCATTCTGATATATGCATGGTTCCATGTTTTATACAAGACATTAAATTTCATAATACATTGATAGGAGTTGAAGTTGATGGCGAATCATGAAGAAGCTGATGTACGATCCAGGCTGTGGGCGGAAGAAGATGATGAACAGTACTATACCCAAATGGTGTTGTAGTGACTTATGATAGTGATAATGATGATTGTACATAGACACGATGTAGTGTAGAAATTGTGCGTAAAAACGAAGTCGTGTAGTAAATCACGTGACTGATAATTACCGATACATCTCCAACGGTTATACTAGTTGTTATATAGTCGTTGGAGGAGGGCGATGGGGTAACGAATAACAGAAACTTTCTTGCTCTTAATTCTGTACTCTCTTCTTTCAGTATTCTCTGTTTCTTTTCTTCTAATTCTCAACGCTTCTAATGCTAAAACCCAAAATTAGCTTTTCTCAAAAGAACCGTATCATACATCTCATGTGGAAAAGGTAAATAACCATTCAGAGTCCTCAAAATATGTGCTTAAATGGTGAAAATATATGAAGGGGATGCTAATAATGGGAATACATATTACAGAACAAACTTGCCTGGTTCTATAAGCAATGCTCCAACCTGCAAAGATCCTTCTGAACCAGAAAATTCCAACAGCTGCGATGAGATGTATGATGCATAAATTCCAGCAAGATCAGATTGGTCTCTGCTCTTATCAAAGATTTCTTTGCGACAGCTGAACACTGTTAATAAGATCAGTATAGTTCAGGTGGAATTCTTCACTGCCCATTGACGACAATACTTGTCAGTTTAAAATGAAAGGTGAGATAGAGAACTCCAAGTTCACTCACTCATTTCTTTTTCTATTATGTTCTCAGCATGCATCCCTGCAGGCAGGGAAAGATTCCACAAACTGTTGCACATAAACACTGTAGGAGGATCTAGAAAAAGGCCTCTTCCACTGTACCTGTTTTGGTACATAATGCCAAAGTCAATAACTGCATTTTCTTCATTATTTTATCACCAAGTTATGGTTAAATTGCACACTTGATTGTTGTAATGCCTAAAATCCTTTTCACGTTGAGCACAACATTCACACATTTCACACTGATATATGAAAAATGCAATAGGCATTAGAGGTTCAAGCCAAATGAAGTCACTTCTATTACTTAACATCAATAATTTGAGTTTGCGTTATTTCTTCAAAATGATTAGATAATGTAATCCATACCATGGCTGCTGAAGGAAGCCTGTGAAAGGTGATGGGGCTTGAGCTTCCATTGCACCCAAAGTATCACCATGATAAGACCCTTTAAGTGCTAGTACCTGAAATGGGACCACAAAGATTATCCAGAAGTTGTATGAACAAATTGCACCGCAAACCTCAAAAGAGGATAAATTTTCGCATAAAGTTATATTGCAATCAAACTTTTCAATTCAAAAGCACTTTTTCTTCATGAGACCAACATTCTTGCACCAACTGATACACACAATATGAAACATACACTGTGGAAACAAAATCATCAATGCCTACCCTTAGCTCAATAGGTTTTTCAGCTCCATTATTCTTGAGAAAATTGAATAGGAATCCATTATCAGAACAAAATTTACGGAATGCCAGCTTGAGAGCAATTTCAACTGCAGTTGATCCATTATCTGAGAAGTATACTCGAGACGCCCAACCTGCAAAAGAAGAAACAAAAGTCCTAATAACTCACACTTACATAGGATGTGCTTAGAAACAAATAAAAGGCTGAGATAGGCAATTGAAGAAAACAAGTTTTTCAGTAAATTAATAGTTTACTGATCACGATAAAATGAAGAGAAATAAGAATCGTAAAAAGAAAATGGACGTCCACCCAATAAACCAAAAATTAAGCATACATGTTGATGATATCCTTACTTGAGTACAGCTAAATACATTGAGAAGAAGACATCTAAACTGTTATCACTTTACCGTACAAAAAAAATTAAATAACGAGCAGCAGAAGAATAAGAATTACCTACTTTTCAACATCAGCACACACCCATATGCACAACATATAGTCCATAAAGTATACTGACCTTTGCCAACACCCTCAAGCAAAAGCTCAGCACAACGCAAAGCTGGCTCATAAACATTCTCAGGGAACATAATGTGACCAAATCTTGCAGCAGAGTAGCCCATATCTCGTGCAAGCTCAGTCTGAAACCACCTAACCAATCAGACATCCATCACCATATTGTTGTGAAGCCATGCAAATGAAAAAGATGAAACTAAAATGGAACAGAAAGGATAAGACACTGGAACAGGAGATGTGTATAGCTGGTGGAAAGCTGACATCTAGATCTTGCCATTAACTAACAATAATATAGCAAGCAATCAAAACTGCTAACAAGAATAAAAAATGACCATGCGCCGTTAACCTAACCTGAAGCGTAGCATCAGGTCCTTGAGTCCACCAACTAGCACATGCATCAAATTGTTGCGTCATAGACTCATTACTCTGGACCTGCAATTGTAAGAAAAGCAAAATTGGTCAGCATTTAAGGTAAAGAGATAACTTCAACCAAAGGATAACAATCAGATTGCAGTAAAGCAAAGCATAGATGGTCAAATATAATTAAGACTGAACATCAAGGAAAAGTAAAGAAGTTCCTTGCCCAAAGTTCCATTTATCCTCGCTTTTTAACACTAATAACAACAATTGTTTTTAAATGTAGTCAAGAGGAAGTTCTGGCCACTGTGCCAAAGTTTAAGGGCTTATGGAAAACAAGAAAAGGGTAAGAAAGGCAAGAAAGGAAATGTCCAAATATTTTTGCAGTCATAAACTGATTCGTTATCACAACACTAACCTTGTAAACTGCAAAATTCTCACCACATCGAGAATCAATCACGGTAACATTTTCTTCAGTTACAAGCTTGTGCTGAGTAAATGGCCACCAGAAAACATTTGTTGCTTTCTTTGGCATCTCATCCAATCTTCGCATCCTTTCTAAATAAGCTGACAGCAATATTTCCTTGAGGCAATTGAATGCTTCATTGGAGTCACCAAACCATTCCACAAGGTCATTTGACATATCTTGTGGAATAGGTGGTAGCACGATTACAGGGACCCTAAAAAATGAATGAGACAAGACAGAACAAGACCCAATTGGCATAGGATAAAAGAACACACCTCTAGAACAAGAGGGTGGTCAACATTTTAAAAGCTTGCCTGTTTAAGTACCTATTACGCAAATATGACCGTAATGGGACTTCATTGACAAGGCCGCCATCTTCAAGAACAACAGCAACAATGTCATACCCTCTTAGTCTCAGACTATCGTAAGCCGAAATGGTTCCAGAAATTCCACCTAGTTTCCCATCTCCCACAAGAACACCAGGTAATCGAAAAGGCCTATCGACATATTTGAGGAACTATTAACTTTCACATCACTATCCATTTAAAATATGAATCACTTACATACCGGTACAAATCACATTGTAGGGTTCCAGAAGGACCAGGACTAGCGACGCCTCCCGCCGTTTCCACAACACACAAAGCATTCATTCTCTCGAATTGTGCTTCACTCTCCAGTTTACTTCTCAAGCAGTTATCCAACGTTTTCACAACAACGGAATCCTCCACGGTTCCGGTCTCTCTCTCTGCCGCCAAATGCGGCGAAACCGCCTCCCTCCATGCAAACAGAGTCTGGCAAACGAGCTCCGAAAAGGGAGCATTCTGACCAGTTCGTTTCTCTTCATAGAAGTTCAGGTCAGTGATTGCGTTGGAGACGGAAGCTTTGAGAACGTGATTGGAGGCAAGGAAGGATAAAGAGAGGTTGTGGCGGGAAGCAAGAGAGGAAACTTTAGCGAAGACGTAGTGAGAGTCGGAGTCGGAGGGGAAGCCGGTTTGGACGGGTTTGAGGTAGAGGAACTTGTGAGGCGTTCTGTTCGGCGGTGAGAGGAGAAAGGAGGAGGCAAGGCCAGTGGAGACGAGGGTTTTGCCGAGGGAGGTGTTGGAGCCCCAAATCATGTAGGTCGGGTGGGAGAGTGGGACGTAGACTGTTTCCCACGAAGCGGTGGAGAAGAAGAGCTTACGGAGGTAGATGTGGCGACGATAATGGTGGTGGTGGCGGAGGACGGAGAGAGGGAGCATGGTGGTAGTTGAAGCGAGTGACAGTGTGACTCGCTAGTAGACTTGAGAGTGTTTTGATTTCAAGATAGACAAAAGAAGCACGTACCTGTTGGGCATTTTGACTTTTGTCTTTGTCGTTATTAACGACTGACCCCCTTAATTAATGGGCCTGGTTTATGGGGGCCGGCTCGTACCTTTTGACCCAAGATCCATAATAATTACACAAATAATCGAAATTATTATTAACAGGGTGATTAGGAGAAAAATCAAAATATTTGATTAAACAACGTAATCGAGGAAAGAAATGTATGGTGGCGGTGGCGGAAAAAGGAGGGCGTGGAGCGATAAGACCCCGCTGTTGGGGCAACACCAACGCACTTCACCAACTTACTCTTCTAACCTCTCCTACTCCTCCTCCTCCTCCGTTGAGATGTCGTCTACTCTCACTCCTCTCGTGGCCGTTCCTCGCTCCTTCTTCCTAGGTGTTGACGTCGGCACTGGCAGTGCGCGCGCTGGTTCGTCTTCTCTCTCTATCATCAGCTATTGAGGACGTTTGTATTTTGATTGATCAAATTCATTCTTTCTTTGAGGGCTTTATATCGTCTCATAAATTGTGTAATTATGCTTCTTTTGCTCTTTTCCCATAATTATGCAAATGCAGTGTAGACTATTATATTACAAGATTAATTTAATTGGACAGTTATTCTGTTTCCAAGTTTGTGTACGGTTATTTATCTTTTTCTGCTGATTGGTGTAGGCGTTTTTGATGGGCACGGGAAGCTTTTGGGGTCTGCTAGTTGTCCAATTCAAATATGGAAGCAAGGTGACTGCGTTGAGGTATTGTTACTTTTATTTTGAACACGAAGCAGCTGTGTTCTATTCCTTTATGAGCTTGTTGCTTATTTTCTTGAACCAGCAATCATCGACGGATATTTGGCATGCAGTCTGCGCGTCTGTCAAGTCAGCATGCTCTCTTGCTAATGTTGCTGGTGAAGAAGTTGTTGGCATGGGATTTGCTGCTACTTGTTCGCTTGGTCTGTGACTCTCTCCTTCTCTCTCATCCTTTTACTTTCTTATTCCTAAACTTTCTTTTTCTTTTCCATTTTTTAGGTATTCGATAATATGGCGTACAATTATATGAAGCATCTGTAGATTTCCAATTGAAAAGATTGGTTTTGTATCGCAGTTGCTGTTGATGCTGACGGTGCTCCAGTTACAGTTTCTTGGAGCGGGGATTCAAGAAGGAATATTATAGTATGGATGGACCACAGAGCACTGAAACAAGCTGAAAAGATCAATTCCTCCAACTCACCCGTATTACAGTATTGTGGTGGAGCTCTTTCCCCTGAGATGCAGCCACCAAAAGTAATTAGAAACAATCTGTTATGATCATTGGCTCACTTTTTCATCAAACAAATCCGAAATATGCTGCATTGTTACCTACAGCATTCTATGTTTGGATTATCAATGATGCACAGTCACATTCTTGGTTTTATGGCTATTAGATTTGTTAACAAGTGGGTTGTTTGTAATATGTGGCATAGTTTAAACAGGAGGATGCTGTCTGTGGTTTTTTGTGCTGTTCTATTTTATCTAATACTGTCACACATGCAGCTTTTATGGGTGAAAGAAAACTTGCAAGAATCTTGGTCAATGGCATTTAGATGGATGGACTTAAGTGATTGGTTGTCATACAGGCACGTTCAATTCTAGCCTAAAGTATTTTCCTAACTATATTGATTTTCTGAACTGGGGCTGATTTGTATGAAGTTTTTTTTTTCTTAAATTTCTTTAGGGCAACGGGAGATGATACTCGAAGTTTATGTTCAACAGTATGCAAATGGACATATCTTGGTCATGCACACATGCAGCAGATGAATGAGAAGGATTCAAGAGACATGGAAGCTTGTGGATGGGATGATGAATTTTGGGAAGAGATTGGCTTGGGTGATCTAGTAGATGGACATCATGCAAAGATTGGTATGGTCATTTCAAATCTCTGCATCATTTCTGTGGATATCGTTTTATGAGATACACCGCATTCTATGTGATGCTATTATTGGGGTTCCACCTCTTTATTCCATGAGTCTTACAAGCTTAAGAGAGACACACAACTAATTTTACCTGTTTGTTTTATTATTTATAAGCTCTCATGGTTGTCTACTAAGTTTTGGTTGAGTTCTATTTTTGTTAATTATATTTCAGCAAATATCTAGTTCCTTAAATCTTGCTATATTAATACCAATGTATGCCTGCAGTGGATGCCTTATTTTTACAATTCCTTCTAGCTTATCTGCGTAGATGATATCTATCATACTATACTGGAAATATTTGTTTCTGTAGGACTGCAGCTCTAAATGCTTTTGACTCTTGTTTGCAGTTAGTTGATAAATTGACACAATCCATCCTACTTTAAACAGGACGGAGTGTAGCATTCCCTGGACATCCTTTGGGTTCTGGTCTAACTCCTACGGCCGCAAAGGCAAGAATTCTTATAATGAAGATTTCACATTGATTTGAAGTATTGACAAGTTAGAGACTTCTTTTGGATACTATAAGATACTTCCCTGTTCTGTGGGCTTCAGGGGTTGTATTTGTTTCCCTGGATTTTTATCATGATGCCTGGGTCTTGGAACTTCCCTAAGGAGTGATTTGTATTTTCAGGAGCTGGGTCTTGTAGCAGGAATTCCTGTTGGGGTTTCACTGATTGATGCTCATGCTGGTGGTGTGGGAATTATGGAAAGCATCCCTGAATCTGCGGCTGATATTCAAGGTTTTTTGACAGATGGAATAAACTTTTACATCTGTGATATGTACATGAAGCTGTGCACTTACTTTCAAAGAATATTCTGTTTATTTCAGAGAATGACAAGGAAGCTATATGCCATCGTATGGCATTAGTTTGTGGTACTTCTACTTGTCATATGGCTGTATCACAGAGTAAGCTGTTTATTCCAGGGGTCTGGGGACCATTTTGGTCAGGTAAAATGTCAAACTACCTGATCGGAATTTGGCTTTTTGAAGATTAGTGCAAGGCCTATGACTTATCACATTATTGTTTTCCACTAATAATAATTTGTAAAAACTTGTTCAGCTAAACATTTATATATGGAAATATGTATATTGAAGTTTAAGGGGTCTTCAACAAGTATTCAGGATTCTTCATTTAATTGCATTTCAGATAGAATTAGCTTTCCATTTTTCTTAAATTCTGGTTGCATTTTGTTTTTATAAACTTCATTTTGTTTAGTGGTATAAGTTATTGACTTGTTGAACATATATAAGTGGCATTTTTAAAAGTTTTACTTTCTTTCAAGGTTAAGTGTGGCAGTAAACTTCACCCTTTATTTTATTTTTGTAGCGATGATACCAGAGTACTGGCTTACAGAAGGTGGGCAGAGTGCTACTGGTGCATTACTAGATCATATTATTGAAAACCATGTTGCTTCTCCTCGGCTTGCCAATCGAGCTGCTTCTCAAAGTGAGATATTAACTAGTCGACTTTGTTTGAAGCACATAGCTGTTAGGCAAGTACGATAGTGTTTTTTTTTATGTAATGTTCTGTCTTATTTGATCCTGTAGTCTATTTTACTATCATCAGATGTCTCCTTGTTTGAACTGTTGAACAACATATTGAAGAAGATGATGGATGATTTGAAGTCTCCATTTCTTGCTGCATTGACAAAAGACATGCATATCCTTCCCGATTTCCATGGAAACAGGTAATTTCTCACTTTTGTTCAACATTTCCTGAATGAAGCGCCTAGATACCTGATTTGAGTTTGAGCTGTTAAAGTTTATTTTGGCCCAGGTCTCCTGTTGCAGATCCAAAAGCAAATGGAATCATTTGTGGTTTGACACTTGATGCAAGTGAGAAACAGTTGTCTCTATTGTACTTGGCCACTGTACAGAGTATTGCATATGGAACACGCCACATTGTAGAGCATTGTAATGCTCATGGTCATAAAGTAAGAATCCATCCTTATCATTTGCACTTAGCTTCCTATATTTCTGGTGGTTAGCAAGTTTATAGAAAGAGGATTTGTCTTGGTCTAGGAAAGAATAGTCTGTCGTCCGGTTACCATTCCTCAGTGCCTTAAATCTTTTAGAAAATGTCATAACAAATAACTCGGCTTAAAGATTCACATCTGTTGTACAAAGATGTTCTAAACTTTGCATGGTGCATGGAATTGTCATATAGTAGCTGTGTAAAGTTAGAAAGAGAAATATGAAAGTCTCTCCTGAATTATTCTGAGGACAAGTCATTTTCTAGCATTCAAGAGAGCAATTGAAATCCCATCCAGCTTAAAGGAAGAACGCATGCCTGAATGTTTCTCATATCATGTATTCATTGTCTGTCTCAAGAGGTGTGAATATTAATTTAATTATGATGGTCAGGATTATTTGTTCGATTACCTGTTCGACTGCTTCTATTGAATAACCTCTAATTTATGCTATGTGATCTTGGACTTGCTAATAGGAACCCTTTCTTAATTACTGTGCGCCCCCTTTCTGAATATCCGCTATTTATTGGAGGGTCTTACATCAACATATTTGACAAATATATGCGTTAAAACTCGAGTACTAGGTCATGCCTTTGTTCTTTGTAGATTGACATGTTGCTTGCATGTGGTGGTCTATCAAAGAACCCCTTGTTTGTTCAAGAACATGCAGATATCACAGGTGATTCTCTTACCAGTCTTCCCTTTTGGCATCATTTTTCGTTTTCTCCTTTTTTTTGTAGATGTCCGTTTGTGGCATTCTTTTATGGATTTTCCATTCTGTGCATGGGTTTGGATATCGCATGCAAGTTGTATTGACAAAGATTCATTTAACTATTGGCTTATGTCATGACTCATGTACTTCAATCCAGTGGTTGGATTGGGAAGTAATAAATACATCTCACTGCAGTTGTATTCTCGGGAAAATTCTTATCCAAGCTTTTCTATTTTCTGCTGAGCTATTGATTTGGCAATGGAATTCACCTTCTTGCTAATGTTTAACACGATTTTTCCTAGGCTTACGTGGCATTGCAGTTCCAAGTTATACCAATTGGTCTGATTAGTCAAGCCAAAATGCTTTATTTTAGGTCTGAAGTATTTCAAGTCAGGATATTGCCCAAATGCTAATTGATATTTTTTGTGACGGGTGGTAACCACAGTCATTTGAACAACTCTTTAGCTTTTAAACGTTTTAATCCCGAGGATCACTTCATCATTGGTGCAGGTTGCCCTATAGTACTTCCTCGAGAAAGTGAGTCTGTTCTCTTGGGTGCTGCTATTCTTGGTGCTGTTGCTTCAAAAAAGTATCGTAGTCTCATGGAGGCCATGAAGGCACTAAATGCGGCTGGTCAGGTATTCTTTACAGGCATTTTTTAGTTTCACCAGCTTAATGTCCATTGTAGTATCACCGTTGTAGTTAGGCTTAGTTGATAGCAGATTTTGGATGCATGTTGCCCTAATTTAAAGTAGTTCCTCTTCTTCCAATCGCTGTCCCTCCATGACTCAAAGAACCCCACCTCTTCACCCCCATCCTTCTTTCATAGTGGATTTTGAGATGGTATTTACTATTTTATAAGCACTTTAATCTGGTGGCGTAAAAGTGATGTTCTTGCACTTCTTTTGCCAGGAAAGGTTAGTCCTTTTACTAATAGGAAAACTGGCGTTTGATTTTGTGTTTTATCTACTTAATCACATGCATGGACATTTGTAGGTAATTCATCCATCAACAAATGCAAGGGTGAAGAACTATCATGATGCCAAGTATCGCATCTTCAGAGACCTTTACGAGACGCAGCTGTCTCAGCGTTCCATTATGGCTCAAGCTTTGGAGTAGGTGGTGGGGTGGTGATGTTGTGGTTGCTTCATTACTTGGGGAAAAAAGCTGTTTTTAATATTGTTCCTTTTTCATCTCAAAAGGTGAACTGGCCTGGCCTCTTGATTTTCGTAGTTCACCTGCTTAAGGAAAGTCCATGATCCAAAAACATAAAAAGAATAAGTGGATTCCTTGATCACCTTGCACAGTTTCAACCTTTTTTTCCTCGAGGTCTTATCCAACTTCGGTTAAATTGAGTAAGCCTCGTTACTTTTAAGTTAGATGAAAATAAATGGTTACTTTTTGAATGTCTATTCACTGAGTATATGTAATAATTTATAAATTCTAAATAAATCATCATGCCCCTACATGCATGCATTAGAGATATTAAATACGAAAAGGAGAATGATGGAGACCAGAGGGACAATAAGCATTGGAAGTTAGCAGTAGGAGTACATAAGATGACATAAGGAGAATGAAATCGAAAGCGAGAGGAAGAGCCCCGCAGTCCTCTTCTTCAAGTCAGTTGTGTAAACCATTTAATCTCCTCATAACCTCTTGCCACCTGTGGGCATATTGTTTCATTTTAATATCACATGAGGATCTCATTTTTTTTCGCGATAAATTGAACGCATAAGCAAAAAATCAAGTAAAGAATCGCCACCCCTGTTGGTTTACGAGAATATTCCACCAGCTATTCACGCTCCTTTATTCTTTCTATCTATCCTTTGACACGTTTCGTGGTTCAAATTAACTTACCTTCAACAAATAATGACACAACTGAATCTGAAGGGGAAATGTATGGCATTAGCGAGACCGTAATTTAGAATTTTCACGCGCAGGATAGGTACGTGGGAGAGAAGAGGAGGAATATGCTATGTATTATTGTTAATCTGAATAGAACGAGATAGAGAGAGAATGAGAAATTGAAGAAATAGGAAAGTGCCACGTGTGACTCTACCTGGCGTACACCCATCTCATCTCTTTGTTGCTATTCCCATCGTCTCGCTCTCCCTTTCTAGTTTTCTCTGTTCATGGCGTTAATGCCTTCTCTGCTTCTCAGTCCGTTATAACCCAATTTCATCACATCATCCAATGGAATCAGCACCTACTATAATTTTTCGTTTTCTTCTTCTTCATCTTGATCTTCACTAACCATTCTCTTCCTTCGACTTTTTGCTCCATTCCCTATTTTGTTGGACCAAAATCCCCTCTAAATCCGAAATTGAAATATATGAATAAATAAGACGAAAAACAAGGCTCCGTCATTAGGGTTTCTCCCCATCCTTCTATAACGCTTACTGTTCAATCAGGTACTTCTGCTTGAATGAGATTTGGGTTTCAGTTTTTAACTTCTGTGTTTTGGGTCCGGGTTCTTCTCAATCTGGGTTCTTCTATTTCAAGATAGAATTTTTGAGCTGCTTATGATCCTAATTACGGCTCGCAGGATGACGTTTTGATTTTGTCTGTTTGAAGTATATCTTGGGGGCGGTGTAATCGGAACTGGCACTAACTTTTATTGTTGGTGTTGGGGATTCAATGATATTAAAGGATCTAGGTTTTAATGGGAACTCAATTTTGTTGGTGGTGTCTCGCAACTAGTGAAGTATTTCTTTTTTTATCGGTGTGTGGCCTCAGGTTTTCACCTTAAGGTTTCATGATTCGCGCATACTCCATGTGTAATCAAGGAATTGATTGTTTGAACAACAGCCCCAGCCCTGTTGACAGTGACCACTATTCTAACCAAGCAATTGGCTTGATGGATACCCCGACCTCTGTCACTCAATCAACCCCTGCCACCAATGATGAAACCGCACGTGTTAAATTCTTGTGCAGCTTCTCGGGAAGTATAATGCCTCGACCCCAGGATGGCAGGCTCCGGTATGTGGGTGGAGAGACGCGAATTATGAGTGTGCCGAGGGACATTAGTTATGAGGAATTGATGACAAAAATGAAGGAACTTTATGACGGTGTTGCCGTGTTGAAGTACCAACAGCCTGATGAGGATCTTGATGCTCTAGTGTCAGTTGTTAATGACGATGATGTGACTAACATGATGGAGGAGTATGATAAGTTGGGTTCTGGGGATGGTTTCACTAGGCTCAGGATTTTTCTTTTTCCTCATCCTGACCAAGACGGTTCCGTGCATTTTGTTGATGGGGATGACAGGGACCCCGAGAGGAGGTATGTGGATGCGCTGAATAATTTGAATGATGGGCCCGAGTATAGAAGACAGCAACCTGATTCCCCTTTGGTCGGTCAAATTGATGATATCCATTTGCAGGAACACTTTTTCAGTCCACTTAGCCTTGATGGTGGTCTTCATAACCAGAGGAGTGCTGATGTGTCAATACCACAATACAACCTATGTCATGTTGCGATTCCTCAAAGTCAGAGGTACAATGAACCTGATGGTACATGGAGTCCTGCATTTTACTCTCCTAGGCATCATGGACATCTTGATCCTAGAACTATGTCAGAGTTTCCAAGTTCACCTCCTGCCCGTTATCGTGTGCAATTTGGGGAGTTGCCTGATAGAGTGCCTGAAGAATATACTCGATCACAACTAAATCCTCATCCTGCCTATGATCATCAACAACCATTTTCTGATAATTTGGTATGGATGCCTGCCGGTTCTGTATCGGGTGATAGGGCGGGTTTTCCTGGTAACTTGTTGCATGTTCCTGGTGTTTTTGACAGCAACAGTGTATGCGAGCAGTGTCGGGTAGCTTTCCCAAGAAATCAAATTCATCTGGAACAACCAAATATTGGAAGTGCGATTCCGCAGGTTCCTAATCCATGTGCCGAGTGCCCACCAAATAGAGAGGCTTTTTTGTTAAATGTTGATCCAAAGGTGCACCATACAATGTACATGAAAGATCAAAATGATCCAAGGTCCATATACAATGAAACTCACAACCATGACAGAGGATGGGTTTTGCAACATCAGTCGAATCCTCAAGCTGATGAAGCAAAAACACATGTTTCTGGAGCTGGAAGATTCAATGATCATTACATTGTAGATGGACCTGGACTAAGTTACGCTCTTGGGCATACTAGTTTTATTGATGGCCATCATTTATCCTCTAATTATACCAATCAGCGAGCTAGTCCCGAAGTGGGAAACGAAGTGTTTCATGATCAATCTGTGCCTGTCCCACATCACCTGCACATTCCTCCTCCTGAAGAACGAACAGTTCGGTATGGAAATTTGCCATACACCTATGGTACAGAGAGTGTTCACCACATGTCACATGGCCATACACATGCACAGGCCTTGTGGAGAAATGGTCAAAATCCAATTTCTGGTGTTCCATTTGAAACATCTGTCGCAACTCCACAAGTGAGTGGTATGTGTAATCCAGCATTTGTCAGAAGCATAGTTGATGGTGTCCAAAGGATTGGCAGTGGCATGGATAGTAACCAGCCTTGGGTGGAATCTTCACAGAAAATGGTGACTGTTGATGGGAAAAGTGTTCCGGAGTCTTCTTATGCCCATGCTGCTCTGAACTTTAACCCCAATATTTATGCTCCAGAAAACAAGCAGTTATTTCTTCCAGGAACCATCTCACCAACAGTTCCATGTGAAATTCGTAACTCTGCCACTTCATGTGTGTCTACTGGCAATCCAGAATCAAATATTACAAATACCAGTGTAGTGGCAATAACAGAGGAGAAAAGCATACTTGGGATAGAAACTGAAGAAAGCCTAATAGGAAGGGTTGAAAAGCTGGATCAACAACAAATGCCCAGTTTGTCACAAAGCATTGTTGTTGAGAGCAACGGCGGGATAATATCTCTTGAATCTATCAATTCGAATCACTTAAAGCATGTAGAAGAAAGAGTTGACGTGTTAAAAGTGGGTGAAAAAGACTTGTCTAGTGCTCCCAAAGATTCAAATCTATCTGGTCAGTTGAGTTTTCTTCCAGAGCTAATTGCTTCTGTAAAGAAAGCAGCATTGGAGGAGGCTGAGGAGATAAAAGCCAGAGTTGAAGAAGTAGCTGACCCTTTAGCTCATAATTCAGAATCCAAAGAAGCTAATATTAAGGAGTCTGAACAAATGGTAAGAGTCAAATGAATTTCTTTAGCCGAAAGAGAATATATGTGTACCTTATCTTCTCTTCTTAATGTCCAACATGTTTACAGACTACCCATGAAGAGCCAGAGTTGGATTTGGATGCAGACAATGTGGACATTAACAAAATAGAACCCACAAAGGCTGAGGCAGAAGCCATTGCAAGGGGATTGCAGGTTTTCTGTTATCCCACTCTTCAATTTTCTGTTGTAATTGTCGTCTTTTTTATTTTCTATTGTTTCTTTCATGTCATTTGACATTAACAGTTGTTTTTTCCTTCAGACAATAAAAAATGATGATCTGGAGGAGATTCGTGAACTAGGTTCTGGAACATATGGAGCCGTTTATCATGGGAAATGGAAAGGTTCGGATGTAGCTATAAAGCGAATAAAAGCCAGCTGTTTTGCTGGGAGACCATCTGAAAGAGAGCGTTTGGTAGGTGTCTATGCCCTTCTAGGAGTACTTTTTTTTCTTGACCTTTACTGTCTTGATCATTTTGTGAAAGAATGAATCTCTACTTCAGTTTGTGTACTTCAATTCTAATCTTAGCAGCTTTTTCTTCTCAGATAATGGTAAAATGAGGTACTCAAAGATGCAAGAATATAAACTGTCCACTAAATTTGGACCCAACATTATTAACCGTGTACAGTTTTATTTCTTTTAAAGGGAAAGGAAAATAAAAAATTTAGTTGGAAAAACTTTGTATTTGCCTTCTCTTTTTTTTCTAAATATTCACAACTAGTTACTTGCATTCATTTTTCATTTGTTATTTTGATAGTCTTATTTTTGAAAATTGAGAAGGAAATGAACTGGTGGTTATTTCCTTCAGTTTGTTCTGTCAGTGTTTTCTTGTTGAGAAAGGTTATACTACCATTGTACTAAAGTTTAATATCTGATCTATGTTCCTATGCTTAAAAACAATTTTAACATACTCTTGATTTTTTTTCCTTTTTCAACTAGCAATTACTCATCTGCATATTATTTGCATGAGGTCGATATCATTCTGGATCAGTGCTTCTGCATGGTATGTGCACATAGGTTAGGATTTGGAGGAAGTTGAAATTGTTTATTTTTAGACTTCATCTGATCTTCACCACGACAAAACCCAGAGCAGCAATCCTGAAATGAGTTATTCATTCAAACAAAAATATATTAGAATATTCCCATGTAAAGAGGGGTTAGATTATACCGTTTTAATTTCTATGTTTTTCTCATTTTTGTAGATTGCAGATTTTTGGAAAGAGGCTTTATTGTTGAGTTCATTGCATCATCCGAATGTTGTTTCTTTTTATGGTATAGTGCGTGATGGCCCTGATGGAACCTTAGCAACTGTAACCGAATTCATGATTAATGGATCTTTGAAACAGTTCTTGCAGAAGAAGGATAGGTAATCATGTCCATGACCGTGTTGTAAGGTGATATCCCAGGGGTGTTATTATAGCTGTAATATGTTATTGGGCTTCTTACTGCTATTCAGACGTAACTTTTGTGGACTAGAATTATAAAAGCCTTCTAACAGTCTTGGAGTGAAATTGACTTCGTAATATGGTTGAACAGAACCATTGACCGTCGCAAAAGACTCATCATAGCCATGGACGCGGCCTTTGGGATGGAGTATCTACATGGAAAGAACATTGTTCATTTTGACTTGAAATGTGAAAACCTGCTAGTAAATATGAGAGATCCTCAACGGCCCATTTGCAAGGTATGCCAACATGGAAATGTTTGTTGGGTTTACACTGAACTTGAGTTGAAGCATTTGAGCTTTGCTCTGTTGCTAATAATATGCTTTATTTCCAAAATGTTATTGAGTTGAAACTCAATCTTTGCATTTTGTTGTGCTTATTATTGGAAATTTATGACCCTTTTGATGCTTATTTGGTGTTCTCCAAAACTTACATGATGTGAACAAATGAAATAAAACATATGTTCTCACTTGCAAACATTTGAATGCATGGAGTAACCGGCTAACCAGGAATGCATTGTTTATTAGATTGGTGATCTGGGTTTATCGAAGGTGAAGCAACATACATTGGTATCAGGTGGTGTTCGTGGGACTTTACCCTGGATGGCACCTGAGCTTCTTAGTGGAAAAAACCACATGGTATCAGAGAAGGTAATTTTTCTTTTATTAGAATATCAACCTTAGGAATATTGTTGATATCAAATTTGGATTGTTATTGCTCATTTCTGACAACATTTTTGTGTGACATGTCTTCTCTTTAATAGATTGATGTTTACTCGTTTGGAATTGTTATGTGGGAATTGCTGACGGGTGAAGAACCTTATGCTGATTTGCACTGTGCATCAATAATTGGTAAGCTCCAAGAGGGTGGTAGACTGTATGAATAACAGCGTTTTAGATTCTCCCTTGATCTGATAGACGAGCAACAAATAAGAGGAGTCTTATATTGGAGAGTAACTACTTCTTAAATAGGTGTTTACACATGCCTTATCCTTGTAATCAAGTTTAGGATTTGTAAACTTGAAAGAAGTAATTTTTTATTATATATGTTTGCCTAATATAGAATACAATCCCTATAATCAAGCTATACATAATTAGGATTATTCCTAGAATCATGCAATAGAATTATAATCCCTAGAATTAAGGATGTAATCTATAACAGGATGTATATTACCTTTTTTCATTTATCATGTATCAATTTCTGCTGTCTTTTTCACCTCACTAAAGTCAAACATTCGTGGAATACTTCCACCGCTCTACATTATAGCTTAAAGACACCCTTGAACATCAAGAGATTGGCTGGGTACAACCGGTTTAATTGATTTGCTTAACCTTGCGGGAGTTTTCAATGATTGTCATGGCTGTGGTTATTGGAAACTTTGGTCCTTAAATCTTTTGACCTTGTGAAGCATAATCATTCCTTTGGTAAAGATGTAAAGATGTAAAGCAACCATAATCCTTTACCTACATGTTACACCATGCTGATGTACTCTAGATTACAACTGTGCGTTAGCCACTATGATATAATGTATTTCTTCTCTTAAAACTTTGCAGGTGGAATTGTAAACAACTCGTTACGTCCACAAATTCCAACATGGTGTGATCCTGAATGGAAATCTTTGATGGAAAGTTGTTGGGCCTCTGATCCGGCTGAGAGACCCTCATTCTCAGAGATATCCCGGAGACTCAGGAACATGGCAGCTGCAATCAATGTCAAATAATTTCTGCATCGCTGCTATCTTGTTCATTTCTAGGCTGGTCTTCTTTCGACAGGAACATTTGATGAAGCAAAACGCTGAGGGTGTCAGTCAAAATGTTATCTACTGGTTTTAAAATATATCTAGGCTATAGTATTGATACGCCTTGATTCATCTACTATGAATCTTTTAGGGTAGCTGCAAGATGGGATTCTTCATTTAAGATTGAAGCTACATCATGCATTGAGGGCAATGGATGCACAATCAGAATGTGAGTTTTTCGAAACTATCTAATTTACATTCCATTGCTAATGATGGAAATGCTCCTCTCAGCAGCTTGGTCATTTCCTTATGCAGGTATTCCTTATGTTGAGTGCGGTCATAATTGCTGTATGATCTCTGTGTGCTTTGACAAAGTACCAAGATTTGGGGAATATCTGTATATACGACACTGGTAATTAGCTATATAACTTCGGAGAAAAAATAATGTGCAACGCCTATTTGAGTCGAAACTTGGGATGGGGATATCCTTATGTTTTTTGCTGATACCTTGTCTTTTTTTTTTTTTTTTTACACCTGTAGACTTGTCTATATTTCTCATAAATATTTAAACAATACGTGGTTATTATATATAATCCATTTACATTTACTATGGTTTGCGTTGAAATGTTATTTTCCTGCAACATCTAAATGACTTTGTTGTGGTTCATGTTGTCGAGAAGTTACTTTTTGCAGGAGAAGTAGTTTCATGTCATAGGGAGATTTAAAAGTGTTATGTAAGCTCAAGTGCTCTACTTAAAGTTGGAGCAGGATATGGGAAGTTTGACTCCTGGCCATGGTACATATACAGGATTTGATGGTACTTAAATGGAGCTCGGTTCAGAATTTCCGTGAACCCCATAAGAATGGCTCTAAGTATTGAGTGCCAATATGATACAGAAAAGAAAAACAACTAAATCTTCTTAGTAATTCTGATAAAACAGAAGAAACTCCTGACTAGATGTGATGCAGATGACAGTGGGACCAACTCCACTTGCTCAACTTTGTGATTAGATGATACACGAGCACATTTCAGAGCTTTGTTTGACCTTATTTTAATTTACATCTCTACTGCATATGGAACTGGGTCCTTTTGATGTCAGTTATGAGCTCATAGCAGTCTGCCAATGATTAAACAAGGCATTCGAGTAGTATAATCATGGCATTTATATAACCAACTCTCTATTTGTTAAAGCCAAATACGCGGAGTCAAATTCTATGACATAATCAATCCTCACCTGAATTCCTGAATTAGGTCCAGTTCTTAGGCTGATACTATCTCTCGAGTCAAGATGTACCTAACACACGGCTATGGATTAGACTTCTGTGTATAAGGTCATCAGTTGGCAGGTTCACTTTGAAGTAGCCATATCATATGTCCATGTTGTACAAGGACATGCATTCTGCTAGATATCCTGAAATTTAAATCGATAGCAGAAGAAGCCATAGTGATTGATTCATGAACCTGAGGGTGACTTAGCAATAGGGAAATGATCCATCTCATAGTGGGAAAAATGGTATTTTACATACTTGCCATATGAAAGGAATGAGTGATTAATAGGCACTTCCCTCTTGGTGACTTGAGAAAAGAAACGGAATATATCATTTTGACAAGATAGTTGTTTTTACATTAAGCTTTACACTGGGACCATTTTGCCAATAATATAGCAACATGTTCTCGTATGGTTGGTTCGTTATAATACTACCAAGTGATAAGAGCCAAGTCAATTTCTTAGATTCTAAGCCCGATGATGGGTTTGTTACCATTAAACAAGAGTTGACAATTGCTAGTAACTTGTGGGAAGAGCATTTTGAGCTCAGCAACTCCGTCTGTTTATAACGACTTCAATGTTAGTACAATAAAGTGCATGGAGTTGCTAATTAATATATTGTTAAGGTTTATAATCAAGTCATTAGTTTCTTATTCTAAGACATAAATTCGAATGAGGTACGTTGGTTCCATTAATCGGATTCTTGTCAACGTCTGTGACGTTATATGTCTTATCTTTGTTCTCTTTCGCTGCAGCTTCCTCCTCTTGGAATTGTAGTCTGAATCCAAAAAATGTACAGTTTACTTCAATTATACCACTCATACATACAGAAAAGTACAAATTATACCGTATAAATTAATTCCTTATCCCCTGCTTAGAATGGAATTTCAGTGATTCACACTATTAGAAAGCTCCAACACGCGTTTATTGGAACCTAGAAAGTTATAATCTCTTGAAACAGCGCCTAAGAGCTTGAAATGTGAAGTTTTTATAGGTGATTAGCGTTATCTTTCGTTATGAGATTCAAGGATAAAAACCAATATGTATTTAGGAAAAAACAATTTTAGGAGTATATTATGTAATAAGCTGAGCAGACAGTTCTGACAAGAGCCAATGTAGAGTGATATTGATTGGATTGGACCGTGGGGGTTATATAATTGTTCTTGTTCAATTATGGTTTTTGATTCAGAAAATCTGAGGTTATGCACCAATTACCGTCAAGTAGAGAGAAAACTCTAAAATACAAACTTTGATGTTCAAACAATCCGTTAAGTTCATTGATGTTCCCGAGAATAAAACACATGGTTCTATGCAAGCATTTAATATGCGAAGTGAAAATCCAGAAATTGAGAGTTATGTCCAACTGCGTATTTTATAGTTGTTAAGAGATTGAAAAACGTGAAGAGTTATGAGAACAAAACTCCCCAGGTTGTAATTTGTAACTAAGGATTAATAGGGAGTAAGCATTTCCTCTTGGTAGCTTATTTTGTTGGGTTTATTCTGAATGTGAATGGACTTTTTCACTGGGACGATTAAGGTGTTTTCGATTAAATTTTGAACATGCATGGTTGGTTAATAGTGAAAACTCTTAGCTCACCTAGAACTTTGACTACCCTCTTGAACTTACTAAATGATATTAGAAATTAACAAATCAACAATAATTCTAGGTTATCATTGTACTGATCCAAGCTTATCTCTAAACAGGGCCACCCTTACCAGTTCTCACTAAAACTAGTCTCAAGGTCGTCGGTCCTATTGATGACGAAACGCACTGTATGAATTAAGAGATTCGAAGGTGAGACAAAGACAA
This sequence comes from Erythroxylum reticulatum, assembly GCA_025504915.1. Taxonomy (NCBI): domain Eukaryota; kingdom Viridiplantae; phylum Streptophyta; class Magnoliopsida; order Malpighiales; family Erythroxylaceae; genus Erythroxylum; species Erythroxylum reticulatum. Next base: position 923,898 of record JANSVA010000008.1, on the reverse strand, counting down.
GCAGTAGCATGTCTTCTTTCTCCCAAAGATATGAGCCCATTAGACGATTAAGATATTAGTAAATATGGGAGTGAGTGCTTTTTGAATTTGATAGCTTTCTTCTTGTAATTTCTCCATGGATTGCTGGTTCCTGACCTTCTTTTTCTCGTCTACCATTAAAAAATTCCTTCACAAATTATTAAAGTAGGAAACCGAGGTCAATGAGTGATACTTTCTTCAAAAGCTCTATTATATAATATAAACCCCAGCCAACTAGTAACATCTAGGGTTTAATATCATAATATATCACCAGCTTTAAGATAATGAGAAACTAGTGCTGTTGAGATCCCCGAATATCATCTCAAGATCAACCTAAACTGGACATTATCTTCTTCTCACCTCTTTATCATCATTATTTCCAATCAATTAAAGTTCTTTAAAATCGATTGGCTGATATGCTTAGCTGATTATTGGGTCTCGAAACCATAACTTTCCCATTGTTCTTGTATCCAAATGACAATACCGCAAAGTAATTCATACTTGTATTCATAGATGCATGTTATGATGGTAAAAGACTTCTAGTATTAGACAAGCTTAGCTAAAGTACGTTAAAAATAGCAACCATATTTTATAACTGTTAGACCTTACAAATACAAGCCATAATCTTAATGTTTACGTTTTTCAATTCGATACATGCTACACACCCGAACACGATGAAGAATATACAAAATCCATTGGAATATGATAAGTACCCGTCAAAATTTTATACTCTAGCGAACTTAAGGGTATAAAAATAGAGATATTATCAAACCAAATTCATACTCACTCTGTTACAAACCCAAAAGAGAGGGATATTATACCAATTTGTAACAATAATTAAAAATTTTATCCAAATTTATCGATTCAATTATAAAAATTTTAAACCATTCAATTTTTGATTTGATTGAGTTTATTTTAATAACTCCTATAAAAACTTATCAATTTATTAATTAATTGGTCAATTTTATTTAACTATCTTTTTTTCAATTAAACTTTAAATTATTTTATATAAGGACAATCTCTTTTAGTTATATTTTAGATTCTTTAATTTTATTCAATCTTTAATTGATTTTATGATAATCTATTACTAATTAAACCTTTTAAATTTTAAACCTCTTATTTTATCAGTTTAACTTTTAGTCTGATTTTTACAATATTGATTTGTAACAATAAATAATCTATTTTACTTAAAATTCTACTAGATTTTCTACTTGCAATTTAGGTGGACTATTTTTTTTCACTGTCTTAATTTGGTCCATCTTAATTTTTCAGGCACTCCTACGTTAGTTGATTAATTAATGAAAAAAATGACAATTGTGAGTTATATTATAACTGCAGACCATTTTGGCAAATGCAAACTAATTAGCGGACGTAACTATCAAAAATACGAGTATTATTGTTACAAATTGCCATATAGATTGTCAATTTAAAACTATGATCACAATCCTTAATTATCATTTGTCTTACAATAAACATGTCTATGTTTGTATGTGTCTGCATACGTTTTGCAGTAATCTTTATGTGTGTGTTTTTTTTTTTTTTTGTTGGGGTAAAGTGAACGGCAGAAACTCTTATTCATATGAGGTTCAAGATGAAGCTAAAGCATTCTGCAATAAGCCATGACCAGTTAACTAGTTCACTACTTTATGTGATCCCTTCAGGTAATTACAGTTTAATTAAGTTGGCTCTACCTTATTGGTAAACCAGTAAAGTTTTGCAAAGTTGATGTGAATTTTAAGACTCGGACAAAAGAGAACAGATGGAAGTTTTCCTCTCTAATTCAGGTTGTCCACTAGGAAAAAAGATATTATCCACGAAGCGTGGTTTACTTTTACCACAACTTCTAGTTAATTATTAGTTCTAACAACATGCTCTTACAATACCATTTCATTGCAGCTCTCAAGGAATAGGCTGTCATTCCAAGAAACTTCTAGTTAAGCTTATCGATAGTTAAATACAATTAAGGTTTGTCATTATAAGATGGAAAATGTTCAAGTCAATCACGTTATGACATATTATATAGTCTAACAAGGCGAGGGATATTGGAAACAAGCTAGAAGATGGAGGTTTCTTAGAATACTTACATGTAGAATTGCATTCAAAAAATAAAATAATCGACTGGCAAAAAGTAGCACAATATAAAATGCTAATGAAGAAGAAAATCAGTGTTAAACCTTGTCCGGTTGCATGTAGGGTTAAATATGGATGACCGAACTAATCCAAAAGGAAGAGAGAGTAGCAGGAATAAAGGAAACCCTAGAGAAGAGAAATGGGTTGAATTTTGGAAGAGAAGGAGAAGGTGAGGTGTAAGACTTTTTGTCCTCATAAGCATCACATTACCCACTCTTCTTACCTATAAATCTTGGTCATCCATCCCCAAGTTTTTCCCAACATCGACCTCTTCTGACACACAGTTCCTTGCTTGAAGGAAGTTACCAAACAAGAAACAACATAGAGATGGGTCGAGCTCCTTGTTGTGACAAGGAAAACGTGAAGAAAGGTCCATGGTCACCTGAAGAAGACGCCAAGCTCAAGGCTTACATTGAAGAACATGGGACTGGAGGCAACTGGATTGCACTCCCTCAAAAAATTGGTATATAGACGATAAACTGGTCTTCTTCATTTAGCACGAATAATATTCTGGTTTTGGTATCCTTAATCATATATAGATTATATTAAGGAGGGCGATAAATTTGTTTTATGTCTTGATGATTCAATCGGTTCTCTTCAGGGCTTAAGAGATGTGGAAAAAGTTGCAGACTGAGGTGGTTGAATTACTTGAGGCCTAATATCAAGCATGGTGGATTCTCTGAAGAAGAAGACAATATCATATGTAGCCTGTATATAAGTATTGGCAGCAGGTTTCCCCTCTCAGCTTTTTCCACAGACTTTACAGCCTTAACTGTTTGTCCTTTTACTGTTTGTCCATGATGCTTGTGCTTAGAACATTGAATCTCAGTTCAAACTTCTTTAAGTTCATATTTTTCAAAGTTTAAGTCTCATATTATTACATATTTTGTTTCTTAAACTTGGAAAAGACATACCAATGATCGGAGAATTTCTCTATCTACTTTTAGGTGGTCCATAATTGCAGCTCAATTGCCAGGAAGAACTGATAATGATATTAAGAACTATTGGAACACGAAGCTGAAGAAGAAATTGCTGGGTAAGCGCAAGCAATCTAATAGCAATCAACTATCTTCCACCAGTGCTGAAGGGAATGAAGAAAATCCATCTTCACGTGCTTTAAGCAACTCGGCTCTTGAAAGGTTGCAATTGCATATGCAGCTCCAAAACCTTGGAAACCCTTTGAGTTTCTACAACAACCCTGCTCTTTGGCCCAAGTTGCACCCTTTTCACGAGAAGATGCTCCTCCAATCTTTAAGTGAAAGCTCCGATCCTCTCATGCAACATATCTTGCCTATCCCTGAAGAAGGGAGTGAACAAAAGTCCGAAACCTACCAGCATGTAACCAGTTCTCTTACACGTCAACAAGACTTCACAAATTTTGACAATTCCAAGGTAGATGGTTCAGAGAATTCTTTGAATCTCGGGACATCCTCTGATAACTCATTTCCTTCCAGCAATGCAACCAATGTAATGGACTCAACTATTGTCTCGAAACCAGAAGCTGTAGAGGAACCTGTCGTGCCAATCGAGCCTGTTTCGTCATTCCAAGCTGAGCTCGAGGACCTTCTTCGTAACAAAACATCTGGTTTTATCGCACAGGAGGATCAGATTTCCAATTTCGATTGTTTCAAGGAAATGATGAATGGTACCAAGGACAACTTGGTTTGGTGGTCTAATGAGTTCGAGATCAGATCAACATCATCGAACTCTTGGAACTGCAATTCTGTTCTCCAGTCTGAAGGGATGTTTCAAGATTATGAATTGGGATACATGTAATGAATAATATTAGGGACTTTAGTGTAAGCTTATTTGATGGTCATAAGTTGAGCAAGAGAAGACATATAGACTGCTAGATAGCAGGTCCTGTAAATTGTGTGAATAACAGTGTTAAATTGTACTTCATGGCTAAATCTTCCAAACTTATCAAGCTTCAAGCACCTATTTGCTTCCCTCTGGGCTTCTCGACTAAAGCTTCGTTCTGTTGTAATGTTAAATTAAGTTACACGATTGATCTTCAACATCAATCCATCAGTTTAAGGTTTTAAATTAGAAATTAAGAATGACAATATAATTATAGAAAATCACAATAATAAATCTTTAAAACTGTGTTCTAGTCATAAGTAAGACTCTATATTAATAAAATTTTAAAATCATTTATAATCATTACATATAAATGTAATTTTTAGCATTTAATTTAAAATATAAGACTGAAAAATGTTTGAACAAAATTTAAAATATATCACAATAACATATGAATGTTTTTTTTCTACCACCATTTATGGCTAAATAATTAACTTCGATGGCAAATGTAGAATTCTCCTAATATATTGTAATGCTGAATGATCAGCAAGGATTTGTATATTCTGAATAGGTTTAGAACAGTAGAGGTAGAAAACAATTAAATATTAAAAAAAAAAAGTAAAGACAAGTTAAGGATCAAAGTGACCCAGACAATATCTGGGCTGATAGGCCCATCTAAAATCTAAAATGTAAAGAACAAAATCTTAGCTTCAAAAAAGCCAATGGGCTCACTCCATCCAAACTTCAATTTCGAACATCAACTTCATTTCACCGTCTAAACAAACCTAAAAGAAAATGACAAACTAGAATGTGAGAATCTTTACCAACTATATATTTAATCCGACTTAGACTCACAGGCTATGGCTATGATTCTTTTGCTCATTATATGCACATGTTGCATTTCTACCACAAATATTCCATATAGTAATTCATATATTTAATATTTATCAAACAATAAAAAAGGTAACCTGAATTCTATTTATTTCATAACAAGGCAATATTGTCCATTAAAACAAAATGTTGAATTTAATTGTCTACACATTCTAGCCATGGAATAAGGATTAGTTAGCCGTTAACAAGTAAAATTATTTTATCCAAATAAATGAAAACTTCAATGTACGTAAATTTTCTTTTAAAAAAAGACTCAATTTAATCTAATTCTTTTTAGAGTTATATTTAATATTTTAAATTTTCAAATAAAAGAAATTTATAAATTATAATTACCCTTTAAGTCCTACTCAAGCTCACTGTTTTTTGGAATGAGCTTCAAAAGATTCATATCTGGGCTTGCACTTGCAGTTTCTTTTCTTTCACATTAGATCTTGTTTTCTCGCTCCTGTGTTAGCTTCCTTTTTCAAATTTTTTTAAATGTGTTTTGGATCTAATTTTACTTTCTTAAAGGTGCATGTTTTTTTTATGGTTACATTTTTGACATTTTTCTTTTTTTACAATCGATTCTCATTTTTTGTTGTTTCTGGATTTGATCTATAATTTTTGGGTGTTTTTGACTATGGTTGTTTTAGACTGAATTTGAAAGTTTAGTTATTATATTGACTTTTCCATCATCTACATGGGATTAAGCAAATACACACATACAATCATTGCACAAGCAGTAAGTAAGCAAGGCTAGGTGGGGACAAGTAGGGAAGTTTTGGTAAGAGATTATAATCTTCTCCTTCACAACCATTTGCTCCTTCTCATCCATTCTTCTTGTAACTCCTAATGTCAACGAGTTTTGGTGACGTGTTAAAACGAATTTACAACTAGAAATTTCAATATGTAACCTTTGCTTCTCCACTCTTGTATTTTCCTTTTTGTATATGTTCTCTCTCGCATTGATAGTATATCTCAATTGCTTGGTCTTAAATCCACAACTAGGGTTTTTGGGTCAAGTTTTTTTTATTTATATCTTTAAACTCTATTGTCATCTTTAATTTAGGGGCTTTTGATTGGGGTTTTCTTGTGCCTGAAAAAAGCTCCAATTTTTTTCATCTTGTACCTTTTCTTAGGTTTTGTGATTTTCCATTCTTTTTCTTCCATTTTCTTCCATCCTGCGTGTCTACGTATTGCTTTGAAGTGAATGAAACATCAAGCAAGATTGCTTTTTTTTTTTAATTTAAGTTCTTGGTCTAAAGTTTCAAGCTTTATCTGTGTTTTCTTTTCTGGTATATGTGATGAATTGTATGCAGAAAATGACAAGCTTTCTTTTCTATTTTGCTATTCTACTTTTTAGTCTTATGTCATGTCTACCTTTTGATTTGAAGTAAATGTTCATCAAGCAAGGTTGATTTTGGTCTGAAGTTTCAAGCTTTCTCTGTGTTCTTTTGGTATATGTGGTTGATTATATGCAAAAACTGACAGAAGTTTTCTCTTCCATTTTGCTATGATACTTTTTATTCTTATGTCCTGTCTGCCTCTTGATTTGAAGTAAATAATCGTCAAGCAAGGTTGCTTTTTTGTTTTGGTTTTGGTTTTGGTCTTAGTCTTGGTATCAAGTTTCAAGCTTTATCTGTGTTCTTTTAGTATATGTAATAAATTTTTTGCAGAATCTAACAGAAGCTTTTTCTCTTCCATTTTGCTATGATACTTTTTATCTTGTATTTGTTTTTCCTGCGCTTGGATCTTCACCCAAGGTACATGTTCACTCTCTGATTCTTCACAACTTGAAAAATGGTAAGCAGAACTTTGCAACTTATCAGATATATTTGTCCAATCCTCTAATTTTCTTAATAACTTTGTCTTTTAAACTTACATTACCTAATGAAAATTTGCCTTAAAGCTGTTAATATTCTATTTTGATTATTTATAATTACTTTATTCTTTTTTAAATATTTAATTATTTGTTACTTTTTTAATCTTCGTGTTGCATTTGCACGTGGGTCTATCGGAAATAGTCTCTCTACTATATAGGATTATAGCTGCATACTATCAGACCTCCTTATACTCTGCATTGGTGCGAGATTCAACTAGGTGTTGATGACGGTGACATTCATTAGAACATAGAGTATAAAGGGCATGCCTAATTAATATAATTAAATCCATACTACGTTTACAAGTTCAAGATGAAAAGTATGTTTAATTTTAAATTTATAAATTTAATTATAAAATTAAAGTTTAAGTGATAAGTGCATTTTTAATAAAAACTAAATGAATTTTTTTTCTTGATATACCACACTTCTATCCTTATGCTAATTAAATTAAAGGCTTATATTTTCTAATAAATAATTCTTTTATAAAACAAGAACTACTTATCATATACAAGTCGATTTGATAATGGATTGGATTGGATTTCAATCTGGTATATTTGGGTCTGAATTTGACGTGAAACTTAATTGAGTTTAAATAGCTTGAACTCTGATCGAGCCTACATTAATTCTAAGTTACTTTTATTAAAAAATTTTGAAAATGAAGTGATTTTATATAATTTATATAATAGTGTTTGAAAAAAAGAGGAGATGAAACTTTTATATAACAATAATTATGATTCAAAATGATATATAATAATATTTTAATTAATTTTTAGTGTAGTGTTTATCATCGTTATATTAGTTACGGTATAATTATTTGATAAAGTTGTTATCTATATAATTTAAATCTAATTGGTTTGTTGAATAAACTCAAGGTTAACTATGTTTAAATGGATCCTAGCCCACTAGAGAGATTAGAGTAATCTATTATTTCGAATAAAATAGTGTGAGTAATCAAATGTATGATTAAAGTCCTAATCTTATTTGGTAATTATGGCATATAACTGATTACTTATTTTTCCTTACACTTATATTTTGTTCTTAGTAGAATTTACCTTATTTAGTATAGTTAATACTAAGTTAGTGAACCTAAATTTTGGGACTAGGACATGTTTGAGAAAAGTTCTCAAAAGTTAGATAGAAAATTGTATGTTCATTATGCAATTTTGCTATAATCCCTATTGAGGATGTGGTGACAAAGTTGTAAAGATGTATCAAAACCATATAGATGACAAAATGTATTGACATTTTGAGTTAACTAATGTCTCGTAAACTTTGACGACGACATGTAAGATGTATGTCAACACCACGATAACAAAATGCAAAGGGATGCATGGAGTAAGGTTGAAAGGTATAGTACCTTGTTGGAATTGTTCCACTTAATTTAGCCTATTAAAAGCATAATTATGGACTAAAATTAAAGGCTTTGCTATAGCATGATAATAGTTGTCATTAAAAAAAATAATTGCATGACTTTTCTTGGTTATATGTGATATGATAGAGATCATATGTATTTCTAATTCATAGTTATAAGTATTTGATAATGAATTAAGATTCAGCATTATTGTAATGTTCAATGCATGGTGAGAAATATATTGTTAAGTCAAAGTAGTTGATCCAAGTTTATGCAAATAGTTTGTATATGTATTGGATTAAAGGAGACTTATGCTTAACATAAATGACACGAATAAAAGGTTAGATAATCAAGACAATCATTTTATGTCATGTTGGTTAAATCAATAAAATGAGAATCATAAAGTTACATACAAAGATATATGTATCTTTTTGATTATGAATCATATGGAACTTATGAAACTTGTAAAATTAAAGAATAACCAAATCAACCTTTGGTGAAAAGATGATGATGTTATTGAATTGTTAAATTTTATAAATGTGATGTATTAGATGGAATAACAATTCATAAAAGGATAATATTTTATTTTATTTTATTACTAATGACTTTATGTGATATAGTCATATCTACTAAATAAAATGATGATTTAAAATTTTGAAAAGTTCAAACTGTTTAAATCTAAGTAGAAATAAAGCATTGAGAATGCTAAAGCACTTCAATGAGATCATTGTAGTAAGTTTGAAATTATCGGTTATCTATAGGGAATGAGACTCTTTGGTGAATACCTTCACAACAAATTTCTATAAGGGTATGGATTTATGTAAGGAGTAACATACAATATGAAATATTGTAGGATGCAATATTGTTTCTTCTATAGTGATGCCTAGTATAATAACTTCCCTTCTATAGTTCTAATTGAATCAATTAGTTAGATTCCACATTAGATATGAAATGCTAGGTTTTCGAAAGAGTCAAAGTTAATGATTTAAGAAAGTGATGCTTGGTTGAAGCATACATTATCCATTAAGTTTAGAACTAAATTAGATAATAAAAGGTTATGAGATATCCAAAAGATTGGATATAATCTGACAGACCTATTGAACAAATTGGTTGATTCAATGTATACTTATAAGAGAACAGTTCTTAAGATAAGTAGTGGGAGTAAGAAGGAATTTAAAAAGTTCAAATCTCATGCCTATAAATCTAATTGGAACTAATGCCTTTAATGATACGTTTGATGTATAGTTGAAAGGCTACGAGATATTGAAAGATTCACTTTCATGATGAATTCAAAGAGTTTGTTTTAGAAATGATTGT
>JANSVA010000008.1:896568-914432 GCA_025504915.1 Erythroxylum reticulatum | reverse complement strand
AAGATATTGAATCTTATTTGGGCATAATTGGTATTTAATTAGAATTATTTGTAATTCTAATTAAAGTTTAATTGAAACTAATATTTAATTTCAATTAAATTACTAAAACGTCCAAAGCTTATTATAAATAAGCTTGAGCTCTATAGAACTAGTACTTTATGCTTAACACTCTCTGTAAAAGTTATAGAGTTCTCTCAACCTATTATGTGGATACCGTTAAAGGCTGGACACTTGTGTGGCTACGGTGGTTGAGACGGATCAGTTTTGGAAACAATTCGAGGGATACAACAAGAAAAAGGGCAAGCTTCAGAATAAGGTACGAACTAAATTTTCGCTTTATTTTGATTCGTGTTAATCATTTATAGAATTAAATAGATCTTGGTTTTTGGGAAATCAAAAGTCACAAAAAAATTTCGTGATTATTTTACTACGGTCGGAATCAGATCTCAACCTGGTTTTCCAACACTAGGATCCACAGAAATCATGGCTCTGTGTAGTGCCTTTCTAGCTTTCACTGCTTGAAAGACAAGAAGACACAAAATGATAATTACTTCCCAGGGATGATAATAACTTTCCAGGTCAGATTTAACACATAAAGACAAAAGATTAGATGTGGTATAAAAGGAGACACTTACTTCCTGGTCTTAGTGGATGCATATAGTTACTATACAAAATACTACTACTTGGACTAACATCGCCACCATCATTCCTATCCAGAGTCCCTGTGGAGCATTCAGACAATTGAATCTGTTTGAAAGAAGATTACAACAAAACTAGTTTTGGATGTACCTTTCCTCTAAGATGGTAAATAAAAGCTAATAATACAGAACCAGGAATGCCCATAAGATAGTAGGCAATCATATTAACAACAGCTCCAATCTTCTGCCGTCCACATCCTCTAAGGGTGCCTGATGTTTTCAACAAAAACTTTGTTAACCAGAATTAAATTTTTTCCAAGTATCATACTACAACTGCCTCATGAATCTTTCTAAGAAAATGAGAACTAGAGAAAACATTGTTATAGGTGGATTTTGAAGTTTGGAAAATGTTCCAAAAACCTGCAAGCACATATTGAATGCCATCGAAGGTATACCACACTCCAATAAGCAGGAACATCTGACCAACGTATTTCACTACATCGTTTTGCTTACTGTAAAGGTAGCCCCAATAATTGCGAGTGATGATCACGGTAAAGCCTACCAAGATGCTTTTTGCAACAACCATCAATACTACGATGTGAACTGACAAGCGAGCTGCTCGTGTTTGACTTGCACCGAGTTCATTTGAGACTCTGGTACTGTGTCATCAAGAGAATAACAACAGGAAAAAAAAAAGAGTAAAGCCTTTGTCAAGACCCATGAGACGGTTCGTGGTGTTTTGAACACATTTACAAAGTGAACTTGGATTATCTCAGGCTTACCTTATTGCACTACCGAGTCCAAGAGGAATCATATAAATCATTGCACATGCATTGAGGATGGCGATAAAGCAAGATTCTCAGTTTGATTGGTGACGTTTCTTACTCTGTTTGTCATTTTATTTAAGTTCAAAATCTATAAAAGCCTAACCTGATAGATACCACTAAGGTTTAAGTTTCAAATTAAGGAGAAGACCAGACAATAGAACTATCAGCTCAAACGACCAGATCTCTAAGCTAGTCGAAGGTATAAAGGAACAGATATCAGTTCAATTAGTGCCTGCTGACCCAGATAACACTGATGTCATAAATGTAAAAACTAGTATATCTTTCAACTTTATTTCGTATTAGTTACAATGCAGAAGATTGCATATATATTATTTACAAGTACTATCTATGGAAGCTAATACTAATAAATCAAGATCACGGGAAATTAATGAAGTAAATCCCTTTAATTTCTTTGCTGATTCTTTTCCGTTAGCTTCCAATTTTAGCACATGTCAACACTCCCCCTTAAGTTGGTGCATATATGTGTTCCATGCACAACTTGCTCAATGAGTTGGAGAAAGACTTGCTTGAGATTGCTTTTGTAAGAACATCCGCCAATTGGTCTTCTGACTTCACGAAAGGAAATTGGACCATCTTGGCCTCAAGTTTTTTTTAAATAAAATGTCGATCCACTTCAATATGCTTTGTCTGGTCATATTGAACTGGATATTATGCAATTGCTATCGTTGCCTTGTTATCACAAAATAGGCTCATTGCTGAACTGGATGGGTAGCCATTCTCTTTGAGTAATTCCTTTAACCAAAGGAGCTCACATAACCCTTTAGCCATGCGTCTGAACTCAGCTTCTGCACTTGATAGTGCCACCACCTTTTGCTTTTTACTTCTCCACATGACCAGGTTGCCACCCACAAAAGTGAAGTACCCTGATGTAGATCTTCTATCAGTGGTACTTCTGGCCCAATCTGCATTTATATAACCATTAATGTTTAAATGATTATACCTCCTAAACATGAGTCCTTTCCCTGGGGAAGACTTTAGTATCGTAGAATCCGGAACACTGCATGCATGTTTCCTTCATTAGGATTCTACATGAACTGACTTACTAAACTCACAGCATAAGCGATATCTGGCAGCATATGAGACAAGTAAATTAATTTCCCCACAAGTCGCTAGTATCTCTCTTTATTTGCAGGTGGGTGATCTTGTTACTTGTCCAATCCATGGTTTTGAACTATTGGTGTATCTGCTGGCTTGCAGTCAAGCATTCCCGTTTCAGCTAGCAAGTCAAGTACATATTTCCTTTGAGAGAGGAAAACTCCTTAATCTGATCGGGCTACTTCAATTCCCATAAAGTATTTTAGTCTTTCGATGCTCTTCATTTCGAATTTAGCTGCCAACTGTTTTTTCAAGTTAGTGATTTCCTCGCTATCATCCCCTGTAATTATCATGTCATCAATGTAAACAATCAAGGCTGTTACCATTCCTCCTCAATGTTTTAAGAAAAAGGTATGATCTGAATTACTTTGTTTAAAATCATGCTTCCTATTAGCCAAGCTAAGTCTCCCAAACCATGCTCTTAGTGATTGTTTTAATCCACAAAGCACTTTTTGTAATTTACACACTGCCTATGTTATGATGTGGTGAAACCTGGTGGAACGTCCATGTAAACTTTTTCTTCAAGATCTCCATGGAGGAACGCGTTCTTTACATCAAATTGATGTAAAGCTCAATCCATGTTTGCAGCGAGAGGCAACAACACTCTGACCGTATTCAACTTTGCCCCCGATGAGAATGTCTCTTGGTCGTCTATGATGTATGACTGAGTGTATCCTTTTGCTATGAGCCTCACTTTGTAACGGTCTACTGATCTATCTGCCTTATGCTTAATGGTGAACACCCATTTACAACCCACTGCTTTCTTACCTTCAGGTAGTGGCATGAGTTTCCATGTATTATTCTTTTGCAAAGCTGTCATCTTCTTAATTATTACTTGAACCCATTTTGGATCATTCAAGGCCTCTTGAATTGTACTTGGAATATGCTTAGAAGATAGCTCGTGTACAAAAGCTTTGAGAGGTTATGATAATCTGTGAGTGCACACTTGATTGGCAATTGGATATGTTACTTCCTTCCCTTCATGATCAGGCGAGTATCTGTTTGGTGGCTTGCCACGATTATGCCTGAAAGGTAATCTATAACGAACAAAATCATCAACAATATAATTAGGAGATGAGTTTGCAGATCGTACCTCAGCAGTATTCTCAAGAGAGCAATCATTTGGTACTAAAATGTGGGAGGTGGATTGTTCTTATTCTTGTTCTATTGACTGCTGCTCTTGCTTATTTCTAGCCTCATCCTCTTCATTTTGTTCTTCAATTTGACTCTCATCAGACTTAGTCATGTCACTGATTACATTTAATACCAAGTTTGTATCTTCGAATCCAGACCATCTTTCCCAACCATTCTCGTTCTTCTCTTCCTTATGAAGCTCCCCTTAAAGAGAAGGAGGGGATTGTGTAAAATAGGATTCAGTTTCAAGAAAGGTAACATCCATTGTGATGTAGAGGCACCTGGTAATAGTATCATAACATCGATATCCTTTCTTATGTGATGCATATCCCACAAACATACACCGAATATCACAGGGATCAAGTTTGGTAAGCTGATTTTTATAAAGATGAACATATGCTACACACCTAAATATCTTAGAAGAGAGCATCAAGATGGACGGCAATTATACATAATGAGCAAAAGCTTGTAATGGAGTTTTAAAGTCTAGCACTCGAGATGACATTCGATTCAACAAGTAAACTACAGTCATCACTGCTTCTGTCCAGTAGCGTCGAGGTGCATATCGTCTATCAGGAGAGCACGAGCTGTCTCAAGGATATGCCTACTCTTTTGCTCTGCAACACCATTTTGTTGTGGTGTTTGGGAGCAACTAGTTTCATGATGTAGGTTGTGTGCTTGAAAGTAGTCTCTTAGCTCACTGTTGTCATATTCCCCACCATTATCTGATCATAGAATCTGAAGCTTTGCAGAAAATTGAGTTATGATCATGTTATGAAAGCGATGAAAAATTCCAAACACCTCGTTTTTATTTTTCATCAAATACAGCCAAGTCATTCGTGTGCAATCATCGACAAAGATTACAAACCATCTAAAGCCTGACAAAACCGAAATAAGGGTTGGTCCCCAAACATCTGAGTGAATTAAAGAAAAAGGTGTTTCACATTTTCTCTTACTTTGTAGATAAGGAACACGATGACTCTTTGACATGATACATGTTTCACACTTAAGAACAAACTCATGTAAGTTAGAGAATAAACTTGGAAGTAAGTGCCTCATGAATGAAAATGATGGATGCCCCAGTCGACAATGCCATAACAAAACCTGTCGATCTTTGTCTCCAGCAAAACATGTAGTGTTTGCCCGTCCACCAATGAAGTCATCCATGTAATACAGTCCCCCTCTTTTAGTCTCACGACCAATAATCTCCTTAGTGAGAATATCCTGAAACACACAAAACTTAGGATAAAGTAGTGCACAATAATTCAATTGCTCAGTAGCTTGGCCTATAGATAACAATTTATTTGAAAGAGATGGAACTAGTAAAGTGTTTGAAAGTGAAAATGAGGTTGAAAGCTGCACTTTTCCAACCCCGGTAATTGGGTAAGTTACTCCATTGGCATTGGCAATGCATGTCCATCTTGGTTGAGTAGTTTCAATGAAATCCTGGGGATAAAACGTCATGTGATCTGTCGCTCCTAAATCAACAATTCAATTGCGGTTACCTGGATTATTAAGAGTCATAGCTTCATTTGCAATGGTTGGTGGAGCGTCCTGTTGTGGCATAAGGGAAAGTTGAGATTCGTTTGCTACAACAGAAGGAGAGTCTCCTGCTTGCACACAAGTGGCTCGACCAGCTTCACGTTTCTTTTTCACCTTGAGTTCATGCCACTAATCTAGGTATCCGTGCAACTTAAAACAAGTCTCCTTAGTGTGTTTTGTACTCCCACAGTGTGTGCAGTCTCCTTCTGCTACTACTGATTTTGATTTTGGCCCTGCATTTGGCTTCCCATTGGGTATTAGGTGGAGTGAAGAATGTTGTTGAGGCTTCTGTCCACCTTTTGAGATCATTGCAGCCGCAGGCACATCATTTCCTTTTATCAGCATCACCATTTGTCTATAATCTTCCCTCCTTACATGCGCATATGCTTATTCTAATGAAGGAAACGACTGAAGTCATATACATCACCTCAGATCTTGTCAAGTCGATCATCCAATCTATTAAGGAACGTATACACTCTGTCTTCTTGTAAAATTAAGTTATACTTTTGTATATCAATCTCGCATTTCATAGGATTTGGACGGCAAAAATCAATCTCTCTCCAAAGACCTTGGAGGTTGTTGTAAGAAGTTTCAATAGATTCCCCATTTTGTTTAAGTTTCATTACCTTTCTCTTCAAATCATAAACTTATGAAGTGTCACCGCCATCAAAGTAGGCTGCAGCAACCGCCTCCCATACTGCTTTTGCCATTGAAAATCTTATATAGTTTCCAATCAATTTGGGATCCATGGAATTGATTAGCCATCCCTTCACCACTGCATTCTCAGTTCTCCATTTTCCGAAACTCATATCTGTCTCTTGTGGTTGTGGTAGATCCCCGTCTATGTATCCCAACTTGTCCTTGCCTGCGATGTACATCTCCATAACTTGGGACCAAAGTCCGTAGTTAGTGTCGTCTAGTTTAATGCCAACCACCGCTGTAATCGGTTCATGACTTGCCATGGTTGATGTCTGGTTCACCATCTGTGATATTCTTGACGTTAGATCTGATAGGATCATATTTTCTATTTGAGAGTTCCCTGTGGAAGGAGTCAACTCCATTACTCTCAATCACTCGTGTTTCTCTACTTGCAGGTCCTAAGGCCTCTCTCTGATACCATGTCAAAACTGGTATATCTTTCAACTTTATTTCGTATTACTTACAATGCAGAAGACTGCATATATATTATTTATAAGTACTATCTATGGAAGGTAATACTAATAAATCAAGATCACGGGAAATTAATAAAGGAAATCCCTTTAATTTCTCTGCTGATTCTTTTCCGTTAGCTTCCAATTTCAGCACATGTCAATAATAAATGGTGGATGTATACAAAGTTCCTGAGCATTAAAACTAAAGGAATTGCGAGTCTTAGGAAATTGGTTATTCCTTACAGGGCCTCCCTCGAAAAGCTAGTCTAAGATTTCTTGCAGGAAGGTGATATCCACACATATAGCACCAGTAATATAGCATTAATCTAGTAAGAGATGACATTTGCAACTACAACACCTTTATTTCTAAGGCCAGATTTGAACACCAAAATCCAACATATAAATATGTGCATACAAGTTGTCAATCCTGCACTAATCATCATAGGAATAACATTTTTTTGCGTTTGTAAGAACCTGGTGTGACATTCCTGAATTGCGAAGCCAAAAATGCTAGGGATCATGAAATGAGCATATTTTCCTACCTCAGCTGATATTTCTGGATCTTGTCTTAAGAACACAAGAATCCTTCCTGCATTGGCCCATACAATAGCTAGGGGAATGCTGACGAGTAGAAGAACAATCATGGCTCTCTGTAAGTGTATACCCAACATGTGGTACTGTTTTGCTCCGTAAAATTGACCACATAACGTATCTAATGCACTCCCCATTCCTCTCTGTTAGCCACAAAAAAGAAACTTGCCAGGATACTTTTTCAAAGGATTTGTTGATAATTGATTGAAGACAAAAACTATTAAACTTACCAGCAAACTGAATCCAGTGACAGCAGTGAAAGAAGTGGCCATAGAAGCGCTAGAAAGGGACCAGCTCCCCAAGATGACCCATAAACATCACTCAGATAACCTATAAAAGGAATATCAAGAAACTCACCAACACAAGAGGCCCTGCCAACCACAGTTGTTTCTTCACCTCCTCCAAAATTTCAATTTTGTTTAATCCATGCTTATGTTTCAATTCTGTTTCTTGTTGAATAGGCGGTGATTCAAAACTTGATTTTTCCTCTTCTAAGTCCATAATTGTTAGCTTCTCTATGTCACATACATTAACAGCTTAAAGATACCTTCAACTTTAGTGGTTTAGAGCTAAGCATTCCAAGTGCCTTGTTACATTACTGTTTTTTTCATAGTAAGGTTGAATAGGCAGGCAGAATTGGGGTTACACCTTGTCATTATTCAGCGATTATCCAAACTTAGAGATCGAAATAGTGGTTCATATTGTTGGGAAATATGGTATACCAAAGAGACCAATTAAATCAAACAGAGAAAGTATGACAAAAGGTCGAGCTATTTTTGCAATTGTCTTTAGATTCTGCACTTAATCTAATGCGAGTTGCACAATTTGTGTCGAAAAGATTTTTATATTGTACTAGTCATCAACTCGCGCATTTTGCAATTGTTACATTACTGTTTTTTTCATAGTAAGGTTGAATAGGCAGGCAGAATTGGGGTTACACCTTGTCATTATTCAGCGATTATCCAAACTTAGAGATCGAAATAGTGGTTCATATTGTTGGGAAATATGGTATACCAAAGAGACCAATTAAATCAAACAGAGAAAGTATGACAAAAGGTCGAGCTATTTTTGCAATTGTCTTTAGATTCTGCACTTAATCTAATGCGAGTTGCACAATTTGTGTCGAAAAGATTTTTATATTGTACTAGTCATCAACTCGCGCATTTTGCAAGGGTAGTCCAATATTATGTTAAGAGTGATACAATAATTTAACAATATTTAAATTATTAAATATTTTATTATCAAATTATATTACTTTGTTAAAAATATTAAAATAAAATATTTTAATTATATACGCATAGTAACTATGGATTAGATGTATAAGACTTAGGTTTAATTGATGTCTAATACGTGAACTAAAAATTTAATAATTACATAAAATGAAAATAAATTATTGAATCATTTATTAAATAAAAATAACAGATTTTTTTTAAATAAAATAAAATAATTTTATAATTTTGATAAGATATAAATAGCATAATATTTATATGAATATTAATTAATTTAAGGTAATGATCAGATGATAATTATAGGTTAAAATAATCATAAGATACTTGTCAAATTAAACTCTTTTTTCATTCCTTTTATATAATTTATTCTTATAAAAGTTTGACTTAATTTTAATTTCAAACTTAATTTATTATTTGATATTTAAAAGTCAAACTCCTTAAAAGTTCAATCGATTGATTTTGCTGATCAAAACGGTCAGTCTGCTTCAGTGAATGGAAACTTGAATTTAATGTTGCGAAACTGGAGTCAGGAATAGGATACACAGTCCATACGTTGAAGCAGGACATATGATGGATTCTTTTCCTATCATTTGCCTTCGAATATAATCTTAGTTCCACCTGTGGATTTAGATAGAAGCAAGTTTGATACATCTTAAAACCTCATGAGTTCCAGAAATTATGAAACCTCCATACGGAAGACCAGATAAGAACTCGAGAACTGATTTTGAGCATTTTCTATGATTTTGGATCCCCAAAAATCATGGATTCGTGCACTCTTTCATTGAGTGGGAGACGAAAAATCAGAACCTTACGTGATTGCTTAGTGACACGAACAAAAGTTGTCTCGATTAGCCTAAACCAACCAATCGCAATGGTTAATTATTACAATATTTTATTTCCAAGGGTGTGGAGAAAATCACTCCAATTGAGCAAGAAACAATGAACTCAGTTCCAAGTCTTCAGTTGTGCTGGTGGTTCGACCGAATCAACTTTGTGATATTACAGAAGCTTTTGTGACGGCCACTGTGCTTTTTTTCACTCTATCTTCTGCGTTTTTCGCCTGAAAACAGAACATGTAAAAAGAAATCATAAGCTTGCATGGGTCTACGTAAATTATAAGATGGAAGCGTCATACTTCTTTATCCCAGTCGGTACATAAGGTTATGATTAGAAGAGAAAATGCTTGCACAAATTGCGCCACTATGATTCCGATCCAGAGCCCCTGTGACAGAGACCAGATCAAGTTAAGGAAAATTTCAAGAGAGTTTCCGGAGACGGTTAAATAAACTATTTCGAAGTTTTGGTGGGCAGGATTTTGTTTAGTGGAGTTACCTTTCCTCCCATATGACGGATAAAAGCTAAAAAAATTGCAGTAGGGAGGCCAACAAGATAATAGGATCCCAAATTAACAAATGCTCCAATCTTTTGCCGACCACATCCTCTGCAGATCCCTGAAATTTTCGACATCCTTTTTTTTTCACTAACTTGAGGACAACATATACCAATGTGAGTTCAGGAGTAGCTGCTACGCACCTGAAAGCACATATTGAATGCCACTCAGGAAATGAGATGCAGCCAAAAGCAGAGACATCTGTGCAACGTATTTAACCACTCGTTTCTCCTTGCTGTATATATTGCCCCAAACTTTGTGACCTGAGGTTATGATAATAGCAGCAATGATGCCTTCTGATAGGACCGTGATAACCACAACCTGCACTGCGAGACGAGCTGCTTGTGGCCTCCCAGCACCAAGTTCGTTTGAAACTCTCGTACTAGACAAGGCATAGAAAAGGGATTATTAGGTGAGATAATTAGATGATAAATGGATGTAAAATAGTTGATTTAGCTTGATTTATGCACCTTACTGCACTACCAAGCGCGAGATGAATCATCGAAAGTAGTAGATACATATTAAAGCTACAAGGATAGAAGTTTTTGATCAGTTATCCCTCTAGCAATTCAAAGTAGATAACAACAATTACGTAAAAGTTAATATGATTGCTAGGGACAAAACCTGATGGACAGGACTGATGTTTCAAGCTTAGGATTCGGGAGTAGGCCAGATGACAAGACCACTATCTCCAAACAACAGACTTCCAAACTGTTGTTTAAGGCACCAAAGAGGCAAGTAATTAGTTCCAGGATAAGGCATTGTGGGAAATTTTAACATTTCGAGAAATGGAAGGTGCCACTCTGTAACCTGATCATTGCTGTTGAAGGAATGGCTAGTTTTAAAAACCTTGGGATACAGTACCACGCCTCCTTGGAAAATCCTGTCCAAGTCTCCTTGCATGACGGAGAGAACCAGACATAAGCAATTAGCAACAATGCATTGATCCAGTACGAGACATTGGTTGCCATGGCAGCTCCCGCACTTCCAAGTCCTGATTTGAACACAAGCGACCAACAAACGGGAAGGTGAAGTAACATAGAAATTCCGGAGCTAATCATCATCGGAAACACATTATTTTGTGCTTGGAGGAATCTGGTGTGACATTCCAGGAGTGAAATCCCAAAAACACCAGGTATGAGGAAACAGCAATAACGTCCTGCCTCCGCCGCTATTTGACTGTTTTGTCTGAAGAGATTGAGAATATGAGCAGCTTGAGAAAATACTATTCCAATGGGAATGCTGAGAGCTAGAAGAACAATCATGCCTCTCTGCAGGTGTACGCCAAGCATGCGATACTGTTTTGCTCCGTAGGACTGCCCAGTGAATGTTTCCAAAGTACTTCCCATTCCTCGCTATTCAAGGGATGCAAGAGTAGAAAATTTCAGACAGAATTATGGCATGAAATGCTTCAATTTTTCACCAAAAGTCTAAGTAAATACAGTTGAGAAGATACAAGAAAATGAAGGATCTAAGTAATCTGTCGTACCAAGAAGATGTAACCAGCCATTGAAGCAAAGGAACTGGCCACGGAAGCACCAGAAAGAGCTAGAACTCCTAGATGACCAACAAAAATGATAGAAATCGTTAGTACCAAGCACAAGCATAAATTAACTGATACTAGTGGCCCTGCTAGCAGCAACTGCTTCTTCATCTCCCTGAAAATCTCCTCTTTGTCAAACACTATTCCTGGTCCACTAATTTTGTGTTGAACAATAACCTGTGATTCAGGACTCAGATTATACATTTCTGCGTCCATCTCCTTTTCTATTTCCCTTGAAGCAGAAAAGCTTTTCAAGCTAGTAAGTACAGGTAATCTTACTAGTGGAGCTGATACATAAGGATTCTTCCTTCAAGCTTCAAAGATGAAAACCTCGATTTGTTTACTCTTTCAACAGAATATTAAGCAAAAAAATTGCACTGTACTCAGAAAAATCTTATGTTGTTTGGCTCATCTATGGCTAGATTGTATCTTCAATTATTTCCCTTTTAAGTTTTGTTTTAATGGGAGTTTATCTTGCGCATATAATTTGTTCTTGTTTATGCATCCACTCCGAATAAAGGCTACAACTTAAGAATACAACAATGAAGGAAATACGCATTACCAAGTAATGACGAATCTTTTGCCTCCACCAGTGCATCCATTGAAGGAAAGTGGAGCAACTAATTAATTATTCAGCTATCAATGTCATTAAAGTCTTAAAAAGTTCTTGTACAAGCATAAACATATTGATTGGATTGACTAATAATTACAGTTGATGGGAGAACAAAATTCATGGTGCAAAGGCTTTCCTTTCTTGAATTGAAACCAATGAGGGACAGACATACTTTTTCCACAGTCCATTCGGGCAATTCTTTTCTTTAAATGAAAATTAGAATAAAACCAACGCCCTTGTAGCCAAATAACTAAACATAGCCTCCTGTGTCAAATTGAGAGCTGATGCTTGTGGATTTGAGAAGGGTTAAAAGACAGAAGGATTAGTGAATGAAGAATTTCTTTTCAGTGTCAAGCAAAAGGCAAAGTAGAAGCAACAATTTATCTGCAAGGTAACTGACACCTGGGGACAGGTTGATCAAAAAATTCAGTCTGCTATAAAGAATGGAAAATCCAGTCGATATAACTGAGTTATCTGGAGGCAGGATAGAAATCCCAAATCCTGAGGCAGGGAACAGTCGGTTTCTTTTTTCTTATCATTTTCTCTTCAGGTCAGGGTTCCACTTGAAGGTTTAAATAGAAGCAATTTTGATCATCACTATTACACAAGTTCTCAACGTAGCTAACACCATCTCAAGTTGATTCAATTCTTTTGCTTCAAAGTTTATCAATCTGCTAGCCTGGCCGTAAGCTTATACAATAGTTCACACAGTCGATTTTGATTTTGTTAATAGCAATTTCAGCCATGGATTACGATATTCGACATAGACCTTTCCAGAAATTGTCAAACCTCCGGGGTAATGACCTAATTAGAACTTCCGCAACTGCTTTGGGGTGTCTTCTATGATTTGGGGTCCCCTGAAATCATGGCTTTGTATACTCTTTCTCTAGCTTTCACTGCCTGGAAGATAATTAATGCGTAAATGAGAATTATCTTCCGGGTCAGATTCAGAATTTGCTTTAGAGCAGAAGATCAGGTGCCGTAAAAGAGGCCGTAAGACACTTACTTCCTGGTCCCAGTGCGTGCGTAGGGTTACTATGCTCAGAGCTAGTGCTTGGACAAACAGTCCCACTATAATTCCCATCCAGAGTCCCTGTAGTGGGGGAACGATGCTGAAACAAAATCTGTCCCCAAGAAGATTGCAAAAAAATATAGGTTTGGAACTACCTTTCCTCCAAGACGGTAGACAAAAGCTAGTAATACAGAACAAGGAATGCCCATAAGATAGTAGGATCCCAGGTTAACAACAGCCCCAATCTTCTGCCATCCACATCCCCTACAAGTGCCTGATGATGTCAAAACAACCTCGGTTAGCCAGTAACATATTTCTGCAAGTATCATTCTACACGCGTCTTGTGAATTTTTCTGAAGAAAGATTAAAACTACAAAAGCGTGTCAACGTGGATTCTGAAGTTTCGAAAATGTTCCAAAAACCTGAAAGCACAGATTGAATTCCATCAAGGATATGTGATGCTGCAACGAGCAGTAACATATCACTGACATATGTCACTACTTTTTTCTCGGTGCTGTAGAAGTAGCCCCAATAGTTGCGACCCATGATCATGATCGAGGTTATCAGGGTGCCTTCTGTAGCAACCATGATTACTGCAACGCAAACTGATAGGCGAGCTGCTCGGGGTCGGCCCGCACCAAGTTCGTTTGAGACTCTGGTACTGTTTTATCAGGGAAATATCATTAAAAAAAAAAAAAGGGGTAAAGAATTTTTTTTCCGGACTGAGGAAGCGGCAATTAATGTTTTGAGTACATTCAATCGGTGAACCTGAGTTGTCCAGGCTTACCTTATAGCACTGCTGAGTCCAAGAGGTATCATAAAAATCGTTCCACATGTGTTGAGACTGGCGATAAAGCAAAATTGTCAGTTTAGGTGGCCACTCATATCAAGTTATACAAATTCAGGCCATATACAAGCCTAACCTGATAGATAGCACCGATGTTTCAAGCTTTGGATTAGGGAGAAGACCAGATAATAGAACCATCATCTCAAATGACCAGATCTCCAAGCTAGTTGAAGACGTAATAAGAAGAAGATCAAATTGAATAGTACTTACTGACCTAGATGTCACTTTGAAGTCATAAATAATGGATGTATGCAGAATACCTAAGCATTACAGCTGAAGGAATTGCGAGTCTTAGGAAATTGGGTATTCCTTGCAGGGCCTCCCTCGAAAAGCCAGTCCAAGATTTCTTGCAGGAAGGTGATATCCTCACATATAGCACCAGCAACAAAGCATTAATCCAGTAAGAGATGGCATTTGCCATTGCAGCACCTTTATTTCCAAGACCAGACTTAAAAACCAGAATCCAACAGATAAATATGTGCATAAAAGTTGTTAATCCTGCATTAATCATCATGGGTGTGACATTGTTTTGGGTTTGCAAGAACCTGACGTGACATTCCTGGATTGCGAAGCCAAAAATGCTAGGGATCATGAAATGAGCATATTTTCCAGCCTCAGCCGATATTTCTGGATCTTGTCCTAAGAACACAAGAATCTGTCCTGCATTGGCCCATACAACTGCCAGGGGAATGCTGACGAGTAGAAGAACAATCATGGCTCTCTGCAAGTGTATGCCCAGCATATTGTACTGCTTTGCTCCATAAGATTGACCACAGAACGTATCTAATGCACTCCCCATTCCTTTCTATTAACCACAAAAATGAAACTTGTCAGGATACTAGTTCAAGCAAAGGTATTGACGATAACTGATTGAAGGCACAAACTTGCAAAATTACCAGCAAACTGAAACCAGTGACTGAAGCAAAAGAAGTGGCCATAGAAGCGCTAGAAAGGGCCAACTCTCCAAGATGACCCACAAACATGACGGAAATAACTTGTAAAAGGAATATCAGGAAATTCACTGACACAAGCGGCCCTGCCAACCACAACTGTTTCTTCAACTCCTCGACAATTTCGTGTTTGCTGAATCCACGTTTAGGTTCCAATTCTATTTCTTGATCAATGAGGGATGATTCAAGACTTGGGCTTTGTTCTTCGAAGTCCATAGTTCTTAGCTCCTCTACTTCACATACATCGACAGCTTAAAGATACCTTCAGAATTGGAGGTTCAGAACCAACGATTCCAAGTCTTTTTCACGTCCTTTTTTTCCGGCGCTTGTCAAATCCAACGATATGTAAACTTAACTATCCGGACTATCTGATCTCTAGAGGTATATTGGGAAGTATTGTAGACCAAAGGGATCAAATGAGTGAAGCACAGTAGATAAGACAATAAGTACTAGAAAGTGCACAGTTGCTGCTTTTGCTATTGTACTATTGCAGTAGAATTGTTTAGATTCTGCAATTAATCTGATGTGAGTTGTACAACTTTTATGTTTTGTCGTTTGTACTCGTGCAGAGTTTTACATCTAGTCTAAGTAACTGATATTAAGCTACTTATCAGTGAAGTACAAAATGGACTGGAGATTTTTTTTTTGTTTATCTCTCCCATCCTCCACTGCATCTCTGCGATCATCGAACTTATGCATCTTTTTTCTCAAGCAAATTCTAACTTGACTACTTGAGAATGGGAGTGATTTTGCCTGGAGAAGTGTGGTCCTTTTGGCTTTCGAATGCATTAGGAGTAGGAAAAGGATTTCAGTTTGGATCTTCATGACTTTTATTCAATTGTCAAAATCCACGAAAAGGAAAAGTAACAAACCAGTATGATGTGTTGCTTTCATCTATAAATTCAAAGGTAAGATTGGTGTTTATAATTTACAATATTGGGAGTATTTAAAATTTACAAATTGAAAGCATAAATTAATTGAAAACTAATTTAGCTCAAATAAATACCATAAAATTATTATATTATTGAATATATGAATTATGTATATAACTCTGTCTCTGAACTCAAAACCTTGTCGTTTAGTACGAGTGGGGACCGAGTGTTCCATGTATATATCTGTGTGTGATATTTCCTGCTGACACAAGATGAGACGCAGAGCGAACAATATAACAAAGTAACGGTAACGAGTGGAGTGGATGGGTAAAGTAAGATATAAATTAAGTAGAGTTTCTTCTAAAATAATATTTTTTAATCTTATAGTGATTATTAATAAATTGGCACCTCAAATCCAAGTCTGTTATAAACCCTGAATTGATTGAATTTTCGGTTCTCCTGTCATACTTAACATTTTACGCAGAAATTAATTGATATTTATCCTTGACAATTAACAAAAGTAATTAACGGTGTCACAAACATATTACTGGCATTAACACTTGTAGTGGTGGCACTGGAGGAAGTTTTCTAGACTTCAATGCATGGTCGCAGTCGTATTGTCTTTCATATGTCTGAACAGCAAGTAGGTCATCTTTCGTTTTCTTCTTTAATGCTGAAGCAAGACTTTGCTTGAGTGACATCGCTAGTTTATCCAATTTATGAGATAAAAGACAAAAGTCATTCGCCAATGATCACCGTCCTTCAAGATTATGGATCAGATCCATCACTACCTGAGGTATAATAATCCTTTTTTAATAACAAATTTCAACTCTTGTCTATAAACAAAAATGCAATGGATAAATTATTAGGTGTAACATGCAACTCTTATTTATAAATACGTAAAGAACAAATTATTAGGTGTAACATGCAGTAGATATTCGTTATACCTCAATGGACAACTTGAAATAGAAGTATAGAACCAAGCCATTCAATAAATAAATACATATATATGTATAAGGACTGATTAAGATCTTCTGAGCTCTGACACTGACAGTGGATCACAGCTGATGAACGTTTAAGTCACCGAAACTTAGTGTTTTGTTTGATTGCTATCTTCAAAGTACAGATATAACGAAACGAAAATTTAGATATGAAATAGAACAAAAATTAGAAATAGTGAAGTATTTGGTTGTAATGGACAGAATAAAAATAAATGTTTCTATCCCGATGACATAAATGTATTTAGCTACAATGGACAAAACAAAAGATAGTGTGAATGACAAAATTGCCCCTGCAGTATACTAAAAGTGAAAATATGTAATTCATTGATTATTTTATAATTATATCAATATTTATTTTAAGTGTATTTTTAATTTTATAATTACAATGAAATAAAATGAGAAACTTAAAATTTTATTAAAATGTAAAACCTTAAAAATTAAAAGAAATGAGTTATTGAATGGGAGGGTAAAATGGTAATTTCCTTGTGTTTTGTTTCTGTTTCCGGGACAAAAAATATTGTACCACAATTATAGGAGGTACAAAAAATTTCTAACCTTATGTTCCAAAGAATGGACAAAAATAAGTAAAAACAATAAATAAATATTACAAAATACGAAATTTTTATGTCCTTGTTATCTATTCTCACCTGTGAAGATAATAACTAAATACAGTGTTCGACGGAATAGTTATGGATTCCTAACATATTCCTGCCTATTTATTAAACCTGCGTTTGGTTAACATCAAATATAGAATAAGTGTTCTTCGAAAATAGCTATTCTGCAATTTCGACAGCAACATGGTTAACTGTAGCTGATGTTATTCGACGTCTTCAGCTAACAATTGGATCAAAATATTTAATTATATTTATGAAATATCTAATTATATTATTTTAGTAGTTTTCTGTGTCATCATAATTCATATTGACTAATCAATATATATATATAGTCAATGTCATGACTTTTTATTAGTTAATATATAAGAATAATTTAGTTAATATCATCAATAATAACATGAAAATCATTAAAACTATACTTACAAGTACTACTAGCGAGTTGGTAAGATGTACTTTTACGCTATGAATGGTTGGTGTCTCCTATATACGGAAACGGAACGGAACAGAAATTTAAAGAAGAAATGGAACAAAAATTAGAGACAATAAGGTGTTTGGTTGTAATGGACAGAGCAGAAAAAAACTGCCTCTGTCTTAAGGACAAAAATGTGTTTAGTTGTAGTGGACAGACCATGACGAAAATACCCTTGATCCTTAATATGATTAGAAATATGTAATTCATTGCTAATTTTATTACGAACGATTTATATTAGTAAAAAATTAACAAATAATAATAATAACAATTTAAAATTAATATCGAATAATAATAATAATAATAACAAAATTATTATTAATAA
>JANSVA010000008.1:858952-872890 GCA_025504915.1 Erythroxylum reticulatum | reverse complement strand
ATTCTATTTAATATATTAATATTATGATTTGGTGTGATATTGAGAAAAATTATTGAAGATATATTAGGTAGTATGTATTTATTAGTTTACTTTATTTTCACTGTTTAGGATGAAATAAAATGTAACATAAAACTCTCCGCTTCCATTCTAATCCATTTCATTCCATTATGAAATCTTCAAATAAACGATAAAAATGTGTTATATTACATTCCATCCCATTATTAACCATCAAACCAATGAGAGCCTAAGGGTTTCGATATCTACGAACCAAAACTGTGGCCTGCGTTTTTTTTAGTTTATGTTGTGTGGGTCATGATTACTGCAATTTTATGTGGAGAATAAGTAAAACATTGGACTGCAGATCGTGTGAATAAGAATCTAGAAAATGATTATGGTTGCTTGAAATATAGCGTTGCGTTTTCATTGATTACGGTTGGAGAAGTAGACGGTGGGAGGAGCCGGCGATGGACACCGATGGCGAAGTGAGACGTCACTGGTCGAAGGCGATATCGAGGATGCATCGGTAAAGTGGCTTCAGCAACAACAACGCCTGTGGAAGGAGAAAAATGTGGAAGATGAAAGCACGCTAGACGCTTGGGACACTCGCACTGGTCGGCAGTGAACAGTTGCGGCGACGCGGAGTTTCGCGATGGTTGGCTTGTGATGGCACAAAATGAGCTACTAGGGTTTTTCATCTTTATGTTTTTGGGTTAGCGAAGAAGAGGAGTGTTTGGAAATTAGATTAAGAAAGGGGGTGGTTGGTTATTGTATATCTTATCCTAGTCCTAAGACTTGTTTGGCTATTCGATTAAAGTTATCCAATCTTTGGTTTGCAAAAAAGGGTTCCAATAATTATTCTAAACATAATTTTCAAATTATTTTAAAATTTAAAAATCTATTTTAAAGGTAATTATTTTTCTTAATTTTATTAAGATTAATAATTATATTGATTTCTAATTAATTATAGAAAAATGACTTTTAAAATTATAATTAATTAGTTTCAATTAAATTAAAATTAATTAATAGATTCCTTAAAATTAAGAAAAGTTTTTAAAAAATAATTAAGAAACTTATTTTTTAATTAAATTTATTTATTTCAATTTTATTTGTTTAGAGAATTATTATTTAATTTATTTAAAAATTGTTTCTTTATTTATGAATAATAAGTTTCTTAATTTTTAGATAAAGTATTTTTCTTGATTAAATTTTGAAAAGTTTTTTCATTTATCAATTAAGAAAAATGTGTTTTCTTTATTTTTTTAAAATATTTTTCTAACTTATTAAAGAAAGATTTTCTAATTAGTCAAGAAATAAAACTCTAAATAAATAGTATGTAATAACTTTCTTAATTAAATTTAAAAGTGTTTTATTTAATTTTGAAAGTAGTTTCGTTTTTAATTTTAGAAAATAGTTTTCTAATTAAGGAAAAATAATTTCTAATTAAATTAGAAATAATTTTCTAATTGGATTAGAATGTGTTACTTATATAATTTTGAAAAAAAGTTTTTCTAAATTATAATAAGTAAGAAGTAAAATTTATTGAAAATTGTTTTCAACTAAATTTTATCAAAGGAGTCAAGATAATTATAAATAGTTTTCAAATGGATTTAAAAAAATTTTCAAATTAAATTAAATTTCTATTTGGAATAGGAATTTAATTTATTTAGGAATCAATGGTTTTAATCTAATTCAATTTTTCTAAGGAGTTAGAAGTGTTATTTTAGATTATGAAGATCAACAACTAGAATCAAACGAAATTTGATATTTTATGCATATAATTTGATTATGAATGCATATGATTCATACTTTATTGATATGGTTGATACTTAGATTGGAAGCATGATAAATTGTACGTTATATATATGTGATATTTTACATGCAATTTGTGTTTGATGAGACGAATGAAATTAAAATCCCTCGTTAAAATATTAACTACACGTTGAGAACGTAATTGTTGCCTTCTATTGTTATAAAAATAAACCAGAGTTTTGTTTATTGCAAGCTTGTTAAGTAACCTCAAGGCCGCTTTAACTTGAACATATTTAGTTTTATGATAATGGGTTCTACTTAACTAAATTTGTGTGATTTGGATGAGCAAACTCATGATTACAATTTAGAGGGAGGGTTAGGAATGACATATAAGATATGTTTTGGCAAGAGTTGTCACCTAATGGATCTAGGAGTTATATGAGATGTGATTGATAAAGTTCTTATCTACCTAACTTAGTTTAGTTGGTTTATTAAGCAAACTCAAGATCAACTATATTTGAATGAGATTTTATCCTACTAGAAAGATTAGAGTAATCTTTTCGAATAGTAGTGAGGGCTATTATTTTGAATAAAATAGTGGGAGTAACCAAATGCATGATTGAAGTCCATATCTTATTTAGTAGTCATGACATATAATTGATTACTTGTTTTCTTACATGTATTATGTTATGAGTGAAACTTAAATTGCTTAGTATATTTGATGCTAAGTTAGTTAACCCAAGTATTTGGACATAGGTTATGTTTAAGAAGAGTTCTCAAAAGTTAGAAAAGAAAATTGTATACCCATTAGACAAATTTGTTATAATCCTTGTTAAGGATTTGGTGTTAAAGTTTTAAAGATATTTCAAAATCTTATGGATGACAAAATGTATTGACATTTTGAGTTGACTAATATCCCGTAAACTTTGATGACAACATGTAAGATATATGTCAACACCATGATAACAAGATGCAAGAGGTTGTATAAAGTAGAGTTGAAAGGTATATTACCTTGATGGAATTGCTCCATTTAATTTAGCCTACTAAAAGCATAAGTGTATGCTACAATTAAAGGCTTAGCAACAGTATAATAATAGTTACCATTAAAGGAAAATGATTGAATGAGTTTTCCTGCCTATATGTGATATGATAGAGATCATATGAATTTCTAGTTCATCCTCATGTGTATTTGATATTGAATTTCGATTCAACATTTCAAAGCATGATAAGAAATAGATTGTTATAGTAGATTCAAGTTTATGCAAATAGTTTGTATATGTATTGGATCAAAGGAGACTTATGTTTAATATAAATGGCAAGAATAAAAGTTTTATAACCGAGATAATTCTTTTATATCATGTTGGTTAAATCAACAAAAATGAGAATCATAAAGTTACATAGAAGGATACATGTATCTTTTTGATTATGAGTCATATGAAACTTGTCAAGTTGAAGAATAACCAAATCGACCTTTGGCGAAAGGATAATGATGATATTGAATTGTTAAATCTTATACATATGATGTATTAGATAGAATAATAATTTATAAAAAGCGTAATACTTATATTTCATTATATTACTAATGAATTTATATGATATAGTCATTTATATTAAATGAAGTAATGATTTAAAAATTTAAAAAGTTCAACTTGTTTAAATCTAAGTAAAAATAAAGCATTGAGAATACTAAAGCAGTTTAATGAGATAGTTATGGTAAGTTTTAAAATTTTCGGTTATTTATAGGGAATGAGATTCTTTAATGAATTCCTTCACAACTAAATTCATAAGTGTATGGATTTATGTAAGAGTAAAATACAATATGAGATATTGTATGATGCAATAGTATTTCTTTATAGCAATGCTTGGTACAATGACTTTCCTTCTATAGTTCCAATTAAATCAATTAGCTAGATAACGCTAAGTCTTTGAAATAGTTAAAGCTAATGAATTAAGGATATGATGCTTAGCTGAAGTATATATTATCCATTTAGTTTAGAACTAAATTAAGTAATAAAGTGTTATGAGATATCCAAAAGGTTGGATATATCTTATAGACCTATTGAACAATTTGTTTGATTCAATATATACTTAAAGAAAAATGGTTCTCAAGATAAGTAATGGGAGTAACAAGGAATTTGAAAGGTTCAAATCTCATAACATTACATCTAATTGGAACTAATGCCTTTAATGATATATGTGATGTATAGTTGAAAGGCTATGAGATATTGAAAGATTCACTTTCACGATGAATTCAAAGAGTTTGTTTTAAAGATGATTATGAATTTATCAGGTCTATAAGAAGGTAAGTGGAAGTATAGTTTTCCTCTTCAATGGGACTATGTGGAGACATATTGCTCTCAAAGAACAAAAATTCTAACTTTCAATTGTCAAGCACATAATTTTCCAAGAACAACTCTTGTTGGATATAAAAAGATAACAGCTTAATTATAGGAATTAGATCTATAGTATAGCACCCCACTCTCGCAAGACATGTACCCGACATCCTAAATGATGTCTGAGAACTTGCCCCACAAGGGTGGCATGCTAGAACAGTCAGTCGATAAAACTCATAATTTTTTTTTCAAACAATGCACGTGTACGCGAAAATCAATATTCAAATTCGGGCCCATATTTTTATTTCATAAACATCAAAAACAAAATTATTATTACACTTTGATAAATCTCATTTGCAACATATTTCTAATTTCAAAAGTTATTACATACATAATTATTCAAATATACATTGTACAAAAATTACGAAATATACAATTTGATGTAAAAATAAGAAAACAAATGCAAACATGACCTGATCTCGACCTCTATCTCTTACTTGAATGAAGTGACTATACTTTCGTTAGCTTAACGGGGTAACTCTTCAGAGCATGAAAAATATTGCAAATTTCGGTTGAGTTTTGTAAACTTAGTGAA
The DNA here is from genome assembly GCA_025504915.1 of Erythroxylum reticulatum. Classification (NCBI taxonomy): domain Eukaryota; kingdom Viridiplantae; phylum Streptophyta; class Magnoliopsida; order Malpighiales; family Erythroxylaceae; genus Erythroxylum; species Erythroxylum reticulatum. The sequence goes on along the minus strand of JANSVA010000008.1, from coordinate 868,213 downwards.
TGATCAGCCTTGATGGTTCACTCATTGTAAACTTAATGAATGACCATCCTTGATGGTTCACTCAATCACATAACACATCACATCATATTTTCACATAATTTACATCACTTCATTTAACATATAGCATCACATTTAGAGCAGTTAAATCGATCATTTCAATAATTTAAAATACACATATCACTTATAATACAATGCACATGAGACTCACTTTTATTTATTACTTTGTTATGATTGAGTGCCTATTTACTAGCTCATATCCCTTAGTAGATATCGAGTTGTATCAAATAATGTCCCATATTCCTTAGTGGATACCGGGTACATTCACAACTAAACCCGAGGCTTTTTTTCAGTTTCTGAGTTTTAAGCTCTTTTTCGGTGGCTATTTTAGTCACAACTACCTTTATCTTTCATGCATTCATGTAATGAAATGCATCACATTCTCATAATTTCATTCTATCACATGCTTTCAGATTCACATTTAATTTCATATTCATCTTCGGACCTTAGTTCGGCATTCAACAATTAAGTTGAGAAATCACATATTTCTTTCATATTCACATACAAGGAGCACTTCAATGTTCTCATATATATCCAGCTCCTCGGACATTTAATGTCCGAAATCAGCACATTCACATCAATCATATTCACATTGCATAATAATCATATAAAAAATCATTCAATGCAGAAATTGAAATTAGAATAAACAATGAAATGAGACCATCTAGGTCGACTTATAGTATGCTCCAGATTAGCATTAGCTTTCATGATTTGAAAACGTTTGAATGAATACATTTTTCCTACGCATCAAAATTTTGCAATACACACGATGCACACACATTAAAATTTGCACAAATTATAAGTATGACTATTTACACAAATGTGTATATGGAATAAATAGAATGTATGCTCAATGGCAATCCCGGTATATTATAAAATTTCATATATTATGCACATTCTCATTTTTAACATTATTTGCTTTCATAGTATCCAATTCTCATTCACTTTTACTTGATACTCATTAATAATCTCCTTTGAATCAAACTATAATCATATGAACATATTCATTCATTGTACTCATGCCTTTGGTACTTTAATATCAACAATTCAATCATTAATGTTATTCTAACATTATAAGATCAAACATTATCCAAACTCTCATTTCTTCTTATAACACCTTCAAAATTCCAAACCTTCAAGTCTATTTTCCATGAACATTCTGACAATGGAAATAAAGTAATTTGGCAACACTTTCTTCTAGACAAATGTTTCCTATTATCTTAAGTTTCTAATGACACAAAGATCATTCAATTTGGTTTAGTACTCTAAAAGTTATACTCCAAATAATTCAGACTATTCTTAAACTAAAATAGTATTATGTGCTCAATTTCAAGTCAGATTATGGAATTCTAGAGATAGAATTAAAATTCTATTATTCAGAAAAATTGTATCCCTATATCTCTAGTTTAATCTAAATTAAATAACTACAGATCAATATATTGCTAAAATACCGAAGCATGTTTAAGTTGTGCAGGAAAGTTGGTCGTGACAAAGCCAGGAGTTGGCCGGGACGAAAGTGTCCCGAGAGGAAATCCTCGTAAAATCCTACAAGTTGGCCACGACAAAGTCAGAAGTTGTCTGCGGTTAACTTTCACAGAAAGTAGCAAACAGGACTCATCTTCTAATTTTCCAAATTTTATAACATCCAACATTATACACCTAACACATCTTGTACAAAGATCACTTTTTCTACTTCACTTACTCTTCATTCTCAACTGCATTTCAACTCAATATCATGCACAAACAATTTATGATATATATATTTGATCATTAACCAAAAACAGAGTATATATATTTACCCATTCATAAACAATTTTCTGCACTTATCCTAACATCATTATGATGATTATTCTACCTCAAAAACATATATATAATGATATGTGAATTATTACTCATCATACATATCCAAAAATAAGACATTTACTTAAACTTTTCATCACTCTCGTTCATCATACATAAAACATCATTTAATCTATTTAATCCAACATTATATCATCACATATACAAAAGGAAGACATTTACCTATACATGTCAGCACTCACAACTCACACATGAAAATTTCATGATCAATTTATCAATCTAAAATTACTCATCATATTAGTTTCATTTAACACTACCTATGACGATTAGAGTATAACTTATTTAGTTAAGCTCCAAGATTTTTCAAATTCTTCAAGATCTCAATTAAACTTAGCTTCCTTGTCTTACATGTACATCATTAATAAAAGGTTGTAGGGTGTTGGACCCCATTTTCGGAGTCTAACTTAAAGGTCATAAAATGTGAGCGTAATCCAATGAAATCTCCTTAACCATCATCAGTTCATGTTCATTCTTTTAAAATCCTGAAAATTTCTCTATTTGATTAATTGATATATGACAACCAATTCTTATAATCATGTCCCTAATCATATTGTATCTGTCAAATTTCTTCAAAAGTCATGGAGGGTTCGCCACGACAAATTATTGTTTCACCGCTGTGAACAAATGGGATTAAACCAGACGATCCTTCGGGTGAAGTTCGTGGCGGCGAAGTCACCACTGAAAACCAAATTCCCCTCAATACAAATACGTCACGGTGAACTCTTGGCTTTGCCACGACGAAGTTGTAAAAAATTACACTGAAATACCCTTTCATCTTTCCTAACCTTACCCTCACTCTTAAATGTCCCAAATTCACTTCCTTTAATGCAACATCATTTCATAACCATTCAACTACAAATATTATTTCATCATACTGTCTAATCTCTACTCGTTTAATTCATTACTTACAACTAGTTCTCATTCTTCACAATTTCCTATCTTTCTTTGCCATAACATCTCACTTATCTGTTACAACAATTCATAATCAAAATGATCAATCCCAAAACGATAATTTCCACAAGTATATATAATTTCAACTCAACCTTATCCATATACAAATTCATATTTCATTAACCTCAAAAGAAAGAGTTTTACAAAACCTTAATCACATATCAACATGACATCATTCACTTAATACAAAATACACGCAGATGCTAATGTTTGATATGTTGCTAAAGCTACTAAAAAAATCAAACTAACTTCGTACAAAAGCTAACTATCTTATAGTTGCCAAATGCCTTTATGTTCTTTATCACTTGATCTCTTACTCATCACCTGAAGATGGGGAGGAATCAGGGGGGGTCGTTTGAGCTTCAAAGCTCGTGGGTAACAGTTTATAACGAAAAAATAAGCAAAACTTTTGAAATATTCATTTGTCAATACAAAGTCTAACTGAATTTATAAAACGTATTGTTCTCAAATTCTTAACCAACATTCACAAATTACAAATCATGTACGCATAAACTTATTAATATATCATAAGCACATCAGAATGGATTAGGTGAATATTTCCACATAATGGTCCTGTATAGCCATGAACAGAGCGTACTATCGCAATCCCACTTAGCAGTCTTGCATAGCCGTGAACTTATGGGAGTTCGTGAAGGAGCTTCATGCCACTAGTGGGCAGGCGGGAGAAGCCTTTTGTCAAAGTATGCTTGACTTAGCTTAGGGGACCACCGTAAACTCATATAACATGTATTTCATATCTTGTAAACTTCTGTCCAAAATGACACATTTTTCTGAAACTTGTTTTCCATGAACATGAGATATTTCGAAAATCATTTCCGAAAACTTGATTTTATAAACATGTATCTTTTTAAAAAGAATCATTTTTAATGTCTTTTCATAAATCATCAACACAATTCATATATTAAACATATAACAATTTCAAATTCCATTCAAGAAGTAATAAATGTAACATCTATGATGCAATTGAAATCATTAAACTTCCTTGATTCAAAGAAAACTTTTAGTGGCTTATTTACCCTATTATAAACATGTACCCACCTTGAATTCCTTGCTTAAGAAATTGGCTTAAAGATGTCTTCCCTCTTACTCCTCTTGCCTTCCTTGATTTCCTTTAACAATAATAAAAAAAACTCCATTCAATGGGAATTCCAATTTAGAACCCAAAGAAACATATTCACTAGAACATATGCATTTCCTAAGATTTTTGAACCCAAAATCCTTTCAAAAATTCAAACTTTTGGGTCGATTTTCCACTATCATTCTAATAAGGTAAATGAAAAATTTTAATGACACTTCCTTCTAGAAACATTTTCCTCATTGTCTTAAGTTTCTAATGACATAAAAATTATTCAATTTGGTTTAGTACTCTAAAAGTTATACCCCAAATATTTTCGGACTATTTTTATGCTAAAACAATATTCTATACTCAACTTCCATCCAAAAATTCGTATAGATTGAATTGAGACTTGATTTCTTCAGACAACTTGTATTCCTATTTCTCTAGTGTATTCCAAATAAAGAATCATTCCAATTGAATAACTAAAAAAATTTTATGCCTAAAATACCAAAACATATTCAAGTTGTTTTCGAACAAACTTCGCAGCGATGAACTTTGATTTTTTTCAATTTTGGCTGTGACAAACTTTGATTTTTTTCAATGTTGGCCGTGACGAACTATAGAGATGGTAGCGGTGAACCATGAAGTCTTCATTGTGGCGAACCAAAAAGTTGGTAGCTGCGAACTTTTATAGAAACTCAACTCTTCTTCCCAAATTTTTCCAAATTCCTCACCCACAACATCTTACATCTACCACATCTTATACAAAAATCATCGTTTCAACTTTATTCCAACTTAATATCATTCATAAACCAATTCATGATCTATCTTTGGTCATTAACCCAAAATGAGAACATTTTCATATACAATCATCAACAACTTTCTACACATATTCAACTTTATTTTCACCTATAATGATCACTAAATATGTTTCATCCAAAAAATCAAGAAGGGTTAATGTTTATACTTACTTGTTTAGCTTCAAGATCTTTAAAGTCTTTAAGATTTCCAAAAATTCTAGCTTAGAAATCCCTAAAATAAAAAATGATTCTTTAGTTCTTTCTTTCTTCCAACACAAACCCTACCCAAATTCATTTCTCTGGACCCTTTTCTAGCAAACCAACAAGGAGAGATGATTACCTTACCAAATCCTCTTCCTTCTTTTGCTTTCCACGTTTTCTTCCTCTCTCTTTCTTTCTTGTTTTTATTTCTTCCTTCTCAAAATACACGACAGCACTTTTCTTCCACTTATACCCTAAATGAATGTGCAAAGTCCACTTTGCCCTTCCATTAAGCCTTATAGCCTTTTATGCTTAAATGACTTGCCAAAAATGCCCTTATAAAAACTTACTACCTTAATTCAATTAACCCATGCAATAAATCCTACTAACTTTGACATAGTAATTAACTCCAAATATAATTAATCTATCAAAACCTTAAAATCTTTTTATTTAAATCATGCTTAATTTAATGAAACAATAAGGAAGATTTTGGGGGCCAAACATTTCTCCCCCTTTTAAAAGAATTTTGTCCTCAAAATTCTTACCTGACTAATTAGGAGGCATGGGTATGTGTTCTCATATACCCCTCCGATTCCCATTTAGTTTCATCACTCGAATAATTTCTTCTAATTGACCATAGTCCATACACTTACTAGATCTTTCTATGACTTATTTAGTCATTCACTTTCTTAGCTGGTTCCTCAATATTTCTTAGATTATTCCCTATGCTGACATTACATCTATGTTAGATCATATCGGTATTTCTTAACATCCTCACAATAGCACAACTAACTCATAAGTCAATTTTCTGGATCTTAGTAACTTCATATGGACCACTACAATTCAAGCTTAGTTGATTCTTTATCCAAACCTAAGCACATCTTGTATTTAATCTAAGCACACCTTGTGAAGGTGATACTCTCAGAGACATTTAATCTTTTGCTTCATAGTTCACATCTCTTTAGTATCAGTTCATTTAACTCTTATGTCTATCTCACTATATTCCATGCCTTTGGTGTGGATCCACCTAACTCATTCATCTTTCTTGAGTCACTTAATTTCTAATATTGATCGATTTGACTTATCAACAACCTCTCCAATCAATTTTGGCCTTCAACCATTTTTAGGCCTTAATAATCACAATGCAAGAGCAAACGACTATTGCTGTCATCTAACTCCTCATACAGTATTCTAATGAAATCATTATGATAATGATTGTGATGCTTAAAGTCAAATAGAACTATACATTGATCTCATGTTCCCATGAACTCCAAATTATAAGCCTTAATCATATCTCCGACAGTTAAGACCGTTGGCAATTCAAACATTTAGTCACTTGACTCTACATTCTTAGTCGTTAAATGATGTGTATTCCTACTAGGATGTATAACTTCAATTACCATTTGTACTTTTCTAACAATCTCTTTGCTCTATCATCTTTATCGATTACACATACTTCTTATTTCAATCATAAAGTATCATTCTTCCTATTTGAACTCAAAATTTGTATCCATTTCTAATTTCTTAGTAAGATTCACAATTCCTGAATCCTCAATTTGGACTTTGTTCATATGAAAATGATCTTAATTTTCAGTGCAGCTAATAATGCTTCATTTTCCCCCAAATTCAACTCCATTCTGCACTTTTTATTGCGCTAGATTTGATAACCTCAATATCTAAGTTTGTGATACACTACTATTGAATTTTCTATTCAATGCATCTAATTACAACACTAGCTTTACTAGTATAGTATTCCTTTGAACCATTATAATCCCTCAAAATAACTCTATCTATTATCTCAGTCTCGTATTCAATTCTTTCTACTTAGTAATTACCTCAAAGTTTAATGATCTATATATATATCTAAGATGTTTCTGTACATATAATATCTCCAACTTTCAAGCAATCACTAATGCAACAAATTTTAATTCATGTATCAAATACTCAACCCATAGGGTTTCAATTGTCTCTATGCATATGAAATCACTTTATGATGTTGCATTGGATTTGATCCTAATCACTTATACAACATCATTGTATACTATAAAATCTCCAAATCTAGATGATATAAATAATATCAGTGTTATAGTTCCTCAAAATTCTCTTTACTTTCCTTATTCATACTATTTACATGTTTTTTTCTCAAGTATTCAAACTATTCTTCTCAACTTTTTGAATACATTTAATATATCATCAAAATTTTTCTTGGATCGCTTTAATCTTCAATACCATATTATTGTCAGGGGCAATTGTTAACTCAAACAATTATTATCAAACTCCTTGTGCCTCTTATTAGTTCTTGTAATTCCTTAAGTAACTAATTCTTTAGTGAGGTAACATTATCTCACGTTATTTTCAATTTCCCAATTGTCTTACCTTTCTTAAATGATTTTCTTAGTTCATTTGATTTCCTCTTATTTCAAAATGACTTATTCTACTGTCTGCTCATTCATACTAATTTCTTCGCACATTTCAATTTATTTTCAATCTTAACTTCCTATGTTTGTAACACATTCATCAGGTCAAATTTGTATCTCTCGAACATATTTATACATAATATAACATCGACCTATTGCTTCTCATAAGCAATTGATGTCTCCTCAAATTTAGGGATCCACTCATATAGTTGGATACCTTATATCAAACAAAATACATACATTCTCAATAGTATATTCCACCTCTTATCCTTGAGTCTCCGCTAGGGATGTGACTCCAATATTTACTTTTGAATCATTACATATTCATTTCTTATTTGTTCTTTCATTGATCATCCTTAATATAAACTATATGATCTACTTATCCTAATTTAATGAAGTTCTTCTTTAAAAGAAGATTTCTTGCTACAATCATTTATACTGTTCATGCAATGTTTATTAATCAACTATATTCATCATTGTTGTTTTAGCCATTCTTAATACCTCAATAATATGAAATTCAATCGTTCATGATATTTCAATAATTTCAAATTCTGTCACACTTTACATGTCAAAATATTCCTTATAATATAACTCAATAAAGTAGTAAACATAATTACTGCTGCATATGCTTAGAAGTGTATCATGAAAGTCATTCCATTTTTCCCAAGATTTATCTCCGACAATTCACCAATGTATATCTTATACTAATGATACGTCAATCACAATTGAGTTTAAGCAACCTCTGAATATTCTATAACTATTCAAAAATTACTCCTCCATAGTAGTTATCTTTTTTGTGGCGCCCCCTACTGTAGGGTACGCATCGGGATGCCCAAAGGTCATTCCGGTATATATCCTACTATAAGGGCGAGTTATGTTCGATCACTAGATTCTGTTCATATGGCATCATATCAATCTTCACTTAAAAAGCATCATAAGAAATCATAATATTTTTGAAACCAACTTTTCCTCATTTCTTTTTCTTCAAAAATCGAAAGTCTACATTGTGTCTTTCAACGTTTACTGCATGTACATCCACAAAACCTAGTACAAAAGTACTACATAAAAGAGAATAATAAATCAAATCTATCTAAGCCATCCAAAAATCCCAACTGACTGACCTTTAAGTCATGACTTCTCTGGTCAAATCACAATCTATACGGCAATAGAGCCTCTCAATATCTAGAGTCGTCCGTTGGTCCTAAAAAGACAATGTTGCAATTTTGGTAAGTTTTACGAACTCAATGAAGTAACCATCATCGATGGTTAACTCAATTCATGCAACACATCAATTCATATCACAATTATTTCACATGAGTAACAAACTTTCACTTAAGCATAAGCAATTTTGCATTTCACTATATCAAACATACTTAACAAGATGCATATGAAATGCTCATGAGACACTTTCCAGTTGTAACATTGTTGTAACTGGGCGCCTGAACTGTCCTGTATCCATTTTGGATACTAGGCTCATTTATATTGTCCATTCTTTAATGAGGATATAAGGCTCATTACACGTTGAGCCTGAGGCTCTAAAAAATTTTTTAGAGCTCGAGGCTCATTTCTACACATTAAGCTTTAAGCTCTAATCGTTGGCTGCCCTAGTCCCAACTTCCATTATCTGATTATGCATTCATAAATAGAATGCTTGTAACACAATCAATCATTTGATAAAACACATAGGTCTTCACATTCAGATTTATTCATTATTCAAACATAATTATAAGCAAAAAATAATTGAGAGAAACTGTCTAGGTTACTTACAGGTTGCTCCCGAAACTATTGCCTGGAAGTTTCGGCAACGTCTGTGGGTTGACGTTCCAATTGCTCTTCTATAACAAATAACATACATAACATTGCGTCACAACACGAATCCATTTTTGACAAAAAGCGA
>JANSVA010000008.1:814599-854030 GCA_025504915.1 Erythroxylum reticulatum | reverse complement strand
GAAGTAGTTTTTGACACCATCGATCTGCTCTGGAAGAGGACAGAAGCTCCAACCTTCACATAGGCTAAGGAATTTCGATTGAAAGGCAATGGCTGGAGGTATTGTTTTTAAATTTCCGTTGTTTTTTACATATATTACGGTTATATATATGTGTTTTCTGCATGGGTTTTGTACATGAATGTTGTGTATGAAATGCATGGTTTAGTTTACATAGGGATGCAACACTATCCCAACTCCTTTTTATATCTTGGCAAAAACTTATCTTCGGATCATTCTTAAATGTTATTACAAAGAATGACTGACAACAGATTGGAAAGCGCTTCTTTTCAATTCTTCAATGGCTTAACTCAAATGGCGGGATTTACATAACTGATTGAAAGTTGTTGGAGTGCTGAAATTGTTGGATGCAAATCATTCCAGTTTATGCAAAAACTCAAGTTGATGAAGTTTGCACTTAAAGGATTCTTGGCTAGTTGTCACTAGCCCTTCTCATCACTTAAGGACAAGCTCTCACAAGCTTAGAAAGCGTGCTATGATTCTTCACATAACATAACTCTAAAAACCGTGGAACAGCATTGCCTTTAGGAGTATCAGTAAGCTCTAAACTTTGAAACCTCCATTCTCAAACAAAAGTCCAGGCTGAATAGGTTGAAAGATAGAGATGCTAACTCAAAATTCTTTAACTCATCTTTATATGCGCGACGGAATGTCAATAGAATAAATATGCTACATGACAGTGATTGCAGAGAGATCTCTGAGCAGAAGCAACGACAAGAACTTGCCAGACACCACTTCCTGAATTTGATGGGTTTAGATCAATCCATAGCTCCTAGTTTTAATGTTTTACAATTGTTTGATTGCTCGGTTGATCAAGATACCATGGAATTTTTGGCTTCTCCTATTGCTACTAAATATGTTAAAACGGTTCTCTTTAATATGCATCCTTATAAATTTCCTGGGTCAGATAATTTCATGGCACTTTTCTTTTAAAGAACTTGGAACATCACGTGAACTCTTCTCACGGATGTTGTGATTGACTTTTTTGCTTCCTTAAAGATGCTCAAGGAAATGAATCAAACACATATTTGCATGGTGCCTAAAAAACATCATCCACAAAGTATGAATGACTGTTATCCCATCTCTTGTTGCAACATCATTTATAAAGTATCTCTAAGCTCCTTGCTGAAAGACTCAAGCGACCTATCTCTAATGTTATCACCTTAGCTTAAGGAGCTTTCATTCCTGACCGCAATATTGGAAATAATATCCTTCTACTTCAACAACTACTAATGGAATACAATTCAGGCAAAGATCTCAAAAGTTGTCTGATCAAAGTTGATTTTTATAAGGCCTTTGATATTGTTAGCTGGAGATTCATACAAGTATGTTTAAAAGCTTTACAGTTGCCTTCCAAATTTATATACTGGATAATGACTTACATACAAACCCCATCTCTGAGCATCCTAATGAATGGGATCCCTACTAAACCTTTGCAGATTGCTAGAGGGATTCGACAAGACAATCCTTTATCTTTTACTTATTCACTCTTGTCATGGAAGGGTTCTCTAGATTGACCACTAAATTAATATCTTGCAATCGAGGTTTCCACTATCATTACAAGTGCAGAGCCCTCAACCTTACCCACTTAATTTATATAGATGATCTTCTGATACTGTGTGGTACTGATACTCATTCTGTTACTATGATGATGAATATTTTGGAATTATTTACTGCTTGGTCTGGTTTAAAGAACAACTCTGCAAATAGTCTTTACCTCTCAGCGGATGTCAGGAATAATTCTAAAATACTGGAAATAATGGGGCTCAATCAACATTCTACTCCCTTTTGATACTTGGGAGTTCCTATTACTTCTTCCAAACCTAAATATTATGATTGCTTACCCCTTTATAGAACGGATCAAGGCAACAGTGAATGCTTGGCAGAATATATTCTTATCTTATACTGCTAGGCTAACTCTTATTGCTTCGGTATTAAGTAGCTTACATTTATACTGGACGACACATATTACACTACCAAAGAAAGCACTTAAAAAGTTAGATCAAGTCATTAAAGCATTTCTTTGGTCAGGTCGAGCTGAACATTCCAAGAATGCTAAGGTTAAGAGGAGTGAGGTGATGATTCCAAAAAAACATGAAGGCCTCGAGATCCTTTCTACCTCAACTATGCAGAAGGTCCTAATGTGAAAAAGAATATGGAGATTCTACACTGATCATAATGCTCTATGGGGAAAGTGGATCTATGAATATCGCATTAAAGATGTAAATTTTTGGCAAGCTACTTGTACTCGTGAATTTTCTTGGATTCTTACCATGCTAACGAAGTTGCGAGCTTTTATTTATCCTTTTATTAAACACAAGATTGGAAATGAGAAAAATATATGGTTCTGGTATGACAATTGGCTAGACTTGAGTCCTATTATTCTCAAACTAAGGCAACAACATCTAAGAAACAAACTTTTGCTTAATGTTAAGGTCTCTTCTTTGATCTTTATTAACGATCAATAGCAAGGGAATTATAGGGGCTTTGACACTTTAGCCCATCATCTCCCTTGCTTAAATAATCCACATATGGATAACTCCATCATTTGGACTATAGACCCAAGTGAAAATTTTTCTAATTACTCATGTCACCGGATCCTTGCAAGAGGATTACCTGAAGTACATTGATCTATTCTTTTATGATCTAATTTTATTCATCCCATAAAAATAAACCCAGGACTAAGAGTCAATGGCATGGAACGTGGATTTAACTTCTTTGTTATGCAAAATAGCAAATCAAAGAGAGAGACCATCTCTTTTTCTTATATAGCTTCTCGAAAATAGTCTGAACCAGGATCTTACACATGTTACTAAGTATTAATTATAATTATACATGAGAGCTTACTTTGGCTTGGGCTATCAATACTTCTGTAAAAGGGAGGTCTAATGCAATTCTCTATAAGTTGCATTCACTACTACCATATACTTCTTTTGGAAAGAACGAAACTGTAGACACTTTTCCAACCTTGAAGAGGATCCATATCAGCTTACAGATAAGATCATTAACGGGATTAGAGTGGCCTTATTTGCACAGAATCTACAAGGTCCTCAGTAACTCCAAATTCAAACGTCACATAAAATGAAAAAAAAATTGGCCTAACTAATCTCAATTTTGCAAATGATCTTCTTCTCTTTTGCAAGGCAAATTTAGATTCTATCCACTCCTTTATGAAAGCTCTTGACACCTTCAATCAATTTTCAGCTCTGCAAATCAACTTGCATAAGAGTCATTTTCTCCTATCCAAGAGTGCTTCCTCTTTGGAATCTCTTATATTTGCAACTACTAGAATGCAACTTAATTCTCCTCCATTACTTTATCTTGGTCTCCCTATGTCAACTAAGAGGCTAAATAACCCCGATTGTAGTCCTCTCGATGAAAAGATTCAGAAGTGAGTCTAGTCATGGGTGAACAAATCCCTCTCCTATGCAGGAAAACTGGAACTTATTAAATATGTCCTCAACTCCTTGCATGTTTATTGGAGTTCCCATATCTTCTTATCTCAAGGCATCATCAAATTGATTGAACATATTCTCAAACCTTTCTTATGGAGTCACTTAAATGGCGACCCTGGAGTAGTAAAAGTTAGTTGGTCTGACCTTTGATATCTGAAAGATGAACGTGGTCTCAACATTTTATCCATCAAAACATACCTCGATTCTCCAGAGGTTTTGGTAGATTTTGGAGGACAAAAACACTCTTTGGATCAAATGGTTGCATTTTTACTTCCTTAAGGGCCATTATATATGCACATCAAGCCGCAAGCTTCTCACTCTTATTTCCTCACTCAGCTTATAAAATTATGGGATGCAGTTCAACAGGAGGTCTCTTGTCATATAGGTAATGGAAGATTGGTCTCCCACTGGTATGATGATTGATCAGGCTAAAATCCACTGATCCACTCTTCTTATCACTTGCATATCTCCTCTTTATACTCAACATATAACGCTATGCTCATTCATTAATAGAAATTTCTGGAATTTTCCACACAGTTTGCGACACCTCTAACCTGGATATTCCCATTATGTAAACTCTCTCAACATTATTTTCTAGAGGGATCTTCCATTTAAGAATCTTACCAACAAAAGCATGGTTAATTTGTCACGCAAAGATGGTGGCAAAGTTCCTTGGTTTAAGACGATTTGGAGTAAGGTTTTAATTCCAAGAACCTCATTTATCTTTTGGTTGGCTATACAGAAGAAGTTATCCACTACTGATCGACTGCCTTACTTGCACGTGGATAAGTCTTGTCCCATGTGCACATTGCATAATGAAACACGGAACCATCTTCTATTCGAATGCCCCTTTAACAGCTCCATTTGGGATTATGTTACTGTTAAAACTTCTTGGTCTAATCTAGGTGTCTCTCATAGACCTATACATAAAATCTCCACTCAAAATGCTTGTTTGACAGTAGATCTTCATATTCGTATCCTTGTACTAGGTGTTTGTATCTACATGCTTTGGAGGGAACGCAACCTAAGACAGTTTGCCAATACAGTTTCCTCCAAGGTAGCTTTGATATCTATGATCATATCTAAAGTCTGAGAACTTATTGTGCTAAAGAACTTTCATTTGACTTGTAGTCTTATTATATGAGTTTCACTATATCTTTATTACAACATTGCTGCATTTTCTTTCATCATGTCTTTCGTATTTTTAATTATTTGCCTTCATCGGTGAGGTAGATGAGAGTTCTCCCTCTTGTTTTATGATTGTATGACTTTCCTTTATATTAATTAATTCCATTTCTTTTTTCAATAAAAGAGTGTATAATTCTCTCTCACAACGAATATTAGACTCTGTTAGAATCTTTAGTCTGGATAATAAGATTAATATCTAACTCTCTCTTGTAATATACTAGTTCTTATAGTAATTAATTAGAACTCACTGTATTGATGTAATGATTTTATCTATAGAAAATCCATTATCCATTTTCCAAAAAGAAAAAAAATCTTTAGGCCGAGAGCAATTGCTCTTACAAGTGGGCTTGTCGTTTATAGTTGCAAAGAGGCAGTTCTAGGAAGTGTTTTAGATACTGACTAACCCTCCAAGATATATCGTAACTAACAATAAATTCAGTTAACAAGGGTATCTAGCGCCTGACCTGACCTTTTTAATTGTTTATGTCATTTCTAAAACTAACCTCGAAACCTACAAGCAGTCTTGGTCCTACGAATTGGGAAATTTTCTACTAAATCTTCCTTCAAAGATTTGGTTGAAACTATCCTTTGAAGAAAATGCAGAGGGTTCAGAGCGGTGGAGGAGCAGGTTTAGTCCACGGACGCTGACTACTAGTAGGCCCGAAGAAAAAGATTGACATGACATAATTGAAAAGGAAGCCTTTCAAAAATCGATAAATTGACAGCTTACCTGGACCATTGTTGAAAATGATTAAACGGGAGGATAAATACATTAGAATTCAAAAACACTAATTATCATCTTTGTCCTTTTGCAGTCTTATCCTCCCACTTTGATGTCTAAATTATTGCAAACCACATTACATTTTTCCTTCTTAAGAATAAATGCTTTTCTTTTATATACTTAGGAAAAAAGATCTAAACAAAATCCGTGCTAGCGAGCACACCCCGCTAGCGCGGAGTTCTGCGGTAGCACGTTCCGTTCATATCTTAGTGTAAAAATTCATTACGATCCTCTGGAGCTCCTGGATAAAATGAAGGTCCGGCCTGGATACAAAGCTAGAATAAATGCTTTTTATTAGTATGATATTGACAAATTTCTGTCGGGATGTTGGTGTTGACCAGTAATTCTTACATGACACTACAGCGTGCTCCAGATATCCTCGTCTAAGTTTATGAATGTTATGAATAGTGGGGGAATTTAATTTCTGGACGCTGCTTTGTAATGCTTCCAACAAACAGACATGGGGCTATAGGAAAAATACTAATCGAATCGGTCTTCCCAACTGGAAATGATTGATATGAATATCAGCTTAGAACCTCATTAGGATTTTTCTTTAAAAAAGGAAAAAAGAGGTTTGCCATTAAACTGTTTGCTTCAGCATGTTTCTGTGAGATGTACCAAGCCGAGGATAAGCTGAAACTGAACAAGCCAAGCTTCCTGCGTAATTCTTTTCGGAACTCTAAAGAGGGTATGACGATTTCAAACAAAAATGCAAGAGAAGAAAAGCTACAAAAGAGCTAGTAATTGTGCATGAAGCAAGAACGATTATTTACAAACACCAGTTCTAAACGGGTTTAATTCATCCCATGTATAACTTATCAGGACTCTATTCTGTTTCCAAACTCACTAGTACAAGACATGAAGCTTTCCTGAGGGACACCACAGAGACATCTCAGGCGACCGCTGATCATCACGAATAAGAATATCCTAGAGTATCGTCACTCTTTTTCTCATCCTGTTCTTTTGAGCTACACAAGTTGAAATATGCTTTAGCAAACTAGGTGGAGAAAGCTGTAATATAGCAGTCACTTTTAGATTCTGAAACAAGGCTATTACCTTAGAGTTTCTTCACCAGTATTGATATCGACGCATGCATCTTGCGGCTTCTGTATTGCTAATGAAACACATGAATTCTCTTTCAACAGAGTGGATAGACTTCTGCAGAACTGTTGGCAAACAAGAGAGAAAATAAAACATACCACCACAAGTCAGCCAACAGTTTGCAAGCATATAAATGGCGCTTTATAGTGAGATACCACCTTAGATGGTATCGTTTTACCTCCTTGTACACTCTTAGCTCCCCTGCAGATTTTGATATTTCTACTACACAGTTGGCAGGAGCAACCTCAATCACCTAAATTTTAATGAACAACGATGAGATCCCCGATGATATTAGAAATTTTTTTATCTTTCAGGGACTGTGCTATGTGATGGATTACCTCTGCTGACAAGTCATAGAGTGATCTGGTACATCTAGTCATCTTTTGTTTTGGATGCATTTTCATCTGCCATGATGCAATTATAGATTTCAGTTTTCCTTGACAAGACCTATTCTAAATTGGAAAAACTGTAGCTATCAAACTTGATTTACCTTCAAGTTTTTCCTCCTTTCAACTGAGAGACTTACGTCCATTGCAGCGGCTTCTATTTTCTTTATGGTTTCATCTACTGTAAGCTTGGATCCAATCCTTGTTGTCTTTTTAGTATCTGTCTGATAAGATTAGAGTTCGTTAGGACGTTATATTCCTGGCAAGGAAGCCTGTTACAAAGCTTAAGTTATTTCAAGAGACTTGCCTGATCTTCAAAAAGACCTGATAAATCAAGGTCATTTGACATTGCTATCAACTGGAAAGCATTAATGAAACTCGAGGACTTGGGAATCTTTGCTTCTGCTGTATTTTCCTGCTGATAATTTCGTGAAGATAAATAAAGTGAATAAATCGTGTCTCTCCACTAGCATATGATCATGATCATTTACCTCATCTGAATCAAAAGCAGCATTAATATCATCCAAGCAGATCTTCTCATCACATTCATACCCACAAGAAGCCAAGTAATCTGTCTTAAACCAGCTTTGTTCGATGATTTCCTGTATCTTTATCCGCTGTAACAAATAACGAGTTTACCATTAATTATCCTTCTGTTGTTTATTCAGTTTTGGATTTCAGAAGTTAAAAATGTTCAATACTCATACCCCTCTAGGATTTGGATCAAGTAATCTTGAGATTAGCTGCTTCTGATCCTCTGTAAACCACGTGGGACATGTGTATTCTGCTCTGGATATCTTCAAGGGGTGAAACTCATGAATGTAAGGTATTTTTGTTAAATTGTTTCACAAATATGTCAGTTTTACGAACACAAAAGCAAACCTTTCTGTACAACATCATAAGGTTACGATCGTCGAATGGTAGATAACCAGCAAGTATCTCAAAAAGGATTACTCCACAGGACCAAACATCTGCTGCTGCTCCATCATAACCCTTGTTTGCAAGAAGCTGAATAGAAAATCATTCGTTACTTTAAAAAAAAAAGTTTGAAACTCTATCTCCATTTGTTCCATATCATTTACTTCTCGTACAAGATTGAATCGAATTTCATCTTACCTCAGGTGCCACATAGCATGGAGAGCCACAAGCTGTGGTAAGTATGCCACCTGGCTGTCGGACAGATTATCAGGCACGGACCATTTTAGTTCAAAGGAGGAAGAAACAAATTTTATGGAAGAAGTAACTTGTAGAATATGTATGTACCTTGCGCAATGCACTTAGTCCAAAGTCTGAAACTTTCACGTTTCCTTTGCCATCCAAAAGCAAGTTTTCTGGCTGCAAAACCCAAGTCCTAGTTAGATTGCGCTCCTTCATTAAAAAAAAAAAAAAAAGAAGGCAAATAGTGAGTAGCAAGCTTTTATTATTGACCTTCAGGTCTCTGTGATAAACCCCTCTGTTGTGACAATAGTCTACTGCATCAATCAATTGCTGGAAAAACTTTCTTGCCTCAGAATCGCCAAGTTTCTTTGCATACGACTGGAAAATATGAAATTGCACAGGATCAGAAATACCATATATAGATGAAATGAGAATGCTGAAAAAAGCCATTTTTGGATAGCTCCAAGAATATAGAATTAGTGCTCACCAACTTATCAGAAAGTTGTCCTCCTGCTACATATTCCATTACTATGTAGATTTTAGTTTTCGTGCCAAGAACCTAGAACAAAGAAGTAAAATGGCTTAAACTTTGACTTCAAACGCAGCTACTATAAGAGCAAGATGTTGCTGATCAAAACTCCGGCAGATATACCTCATGTATCCGGACGATGTTGGGGTGATTAAGAAGTTTCATGGTTCTAATCTCTCTTTGCACCTGAAACCAGTGCCTGAATAGATTAGAGACGGAAGAAGATTTGGGTTGTAACAAGCGTCATTCCCCTTCCAAAAGAAACGATAAAAGGAAGAAATAGCCAGAAGATGAGAAAGATAGAACCATCTTAATTCTACACAGGTTTTACCTGATTCTTGAGATTGCTTTCCATGACCATGTTCTTGTCAATGATCTTGATTGCAACGTGATGGCCATCGGTGGTATCTATAGCAAGCTTTACCTTAGCAAACGTCCCTTCTCCGATCGTCCGACCGAGTTGGTACTTCCCAATGTGATGTAGAAATCCCATTTCTTGCACCAAATCCTATGCCTATAACTTCCTGTTATCCAACTTAACAGATAATCGTTATCTCTTTACGTACTGTTGCGAGGACTGTTCTTGACCCTTCTTCTTGCTCTGAACAACCGACCCTAAAGCCTAAAACCCTCTAAAACTTTCACCGTGTGTCCTCTGATGCGAGAGGTCGAGGAAATGACAACGATAGAACAGATCAGATTCAATTTGGACGATAGATCGTGCTTCATTCTCATAATTGCCATGTCTATGATGACTATAGCTTCTATTTATAAATGTAGAGAGATGACTGAAAGGACAATCACGTCTCATGGAACGAAATTACATAAGCAGTGCAAAGGTTATAAGTGGATTGAAGGATTCAATATTTTAGGGCGCTTGCATGGAAAGAAAGATGGTTAGAAACTAAGGCTAGTTGGCTAGTTGGCCAGTTGGTGAGTGTGTTTTGAATGGAAGTTAGCTGTTCTTGTCTGGACTGGAAACAAAACATGGCTTGGTCTTAGCCACTAATAAAAACAAAAAGAAAAAACAAAATTAATTATTCTGATCACCACAAAATTGGAGGGAGGTCAAGTCAAGCTTTAAAATTTGGCTTAGTTAGTCTTTTTGTGTTTTTGAATACTGTGGATTCAAGATTCGAGAATCAGGACCCTGCATTGATTTTAAATTTTCCAGGATGGATAATGCTTCGGCTGAATCTGCGTTCTATTTCTTATCCAAAACCAAGACTATTTCCAATTACTTCAGAGAAAATGATTGGATAAAGATCAAATCATTTGAGTATCTCAGAGATTAAGAAATTCTTAATAAATCATTCCTTTACCATCTTATCTTAAACATTCATTCATCTTAATCGTGCGATACTAAAAATAAGTTCAAAGAGATCATTTTTATGTGAGTAAGTTTGTTCATTTTTAAAATTATTTTTATTATTTAAATTTTAAATTGATAATTTGCAATGTTTTAAAGCTCGTAAGATAAACTAATAAGATATTTAACATTTAAAAGATTTTTATGAGCTAAATATTTAATAAAATTAAAAACATTTAGTTATGATTTAAAGAAATTGTCCTAAAGTTTAATTAAAAAGAGAATATTAAATTTTAATTAATTTATCTTAACTTATAAGAATTTATTACTTTACAATAAACTTATCGATTTTTAAAAAACAAAAATTATTAAAATAAATGGAACCAAAATTTTTGAGTAAACAAAAAAATTTGATGATTTAAAGTTTTTATGATTAAATTGGTTTAGTTTTTTAATAATTGATAATTAGTGATATTAAAATTTCAAAAAAATTAAGATTATGTGAAATAAAAATTATTCTGTAATTCATTTTTTTGTACTTGACATTATTTACATGACCGTTAAAACCTAATTTCAATAACCTTTTCTACTAAAATAATTCGATAAAAATTTAATTAAAATATTTTTAAAAATAAATACTTAATAAATATATTTTCAAACAATTAAAAGTATAAAGGAAGTTTTTATCTTTTACTTATAAATATATAATTACAGATTGCTAATTGGTTCTTGTGCTTAGACTTAATTAGATCAACTGTAGCTTTTAACTACGTCACCCCCTAAGATTGTGGAACTAGAGTGTTGCAATTCCATTCGATTGTAACAGAAGGGAAATAACTAAGTAAATAATATGTTAATTTCGCAATGGTCGGTCGTTCTGTCGGTCTGAAGTGTTATAATCATCGCAGCGCTGTTCACTCACTCAAGTTTCTAACTAGTCAATCGATGATTAAAAATTCAGTGAAGCTTATATGGACTCGACCCCTTCACTTCTTTTTTTTTTTAACTTGTAACTGAAGGCCTTAGTCATTGCAAGGAAATGCATAAGCTAAAATATCACGTTTATTGCACTGGTCCAGTTCCCGGAAAAGCAATTAAGCGGTTGAGATTTAACAAGTTTGAACATTAGGTGCAGAACGGAAGAGCCGTTAAAGGCTGCGTAGGGTCAAAGTGTGTACTGAATCCGAAAGTCCATTTACCTTTTTTTCCCTCCAAAAGCTGGAATAGAATCCCTAGGAGTTGACAAATAGCACATTCGTATTTGAATATATGCATGTGTTTGGTATGCATTCTTTTCTAATGGCAATTTGCAAGGGTCATAAGGTCTCTGAATTAGAAAGATGAAAGGTCCTGTCTTTCGATCATTCGATTCAATCACTGCCGTCTCCGTTTTGTTCCTGGATTGCCGATGTATTCTTTTATACTACATATAGTCACGACAGCCAGTGTATTTTGTAAAAAAATAAATAAATAAATAAAATAGACACAGAATAGTTAATGTAATTTATCTTTAATTTTGAGTTAAATCTACAGACAAAACTCAGAATAGTTTTTTCACTATTACAAATAGTAAGTATATAAAGATATAACAAAAATAATGGCTCACAAGTTGTTTCTCAACTAAAAAAATACTAACATCACTATTTTGCTGTGATTTTTTCTGAAGCAGGGAATGTTTTATATAGGCACTCTACCGCATAAGACAACTGTCTTTGTAGCTGTCTTTTTCTATTTATTCAACAAAAACCACATGTGACACCGATTTCGGTGCCGTAATTGTGGACATGGGGTTGCTCCATGTGAAAGGGACTCATATCTAACAAATCTCCCCCTCTCAATTACATAGAGAGCTCTATCAATCCTGCTATTAATCGACAAGGTAAATGGCGCTCTTCATCTTAGTAAAAATGCTTCTTTTCACTCACGATCAAAACACATTAATGTGAGATATAACTGGATCAAAGATGTGATGGAGAGGAAACAATTACAGTTAGAAAAGATCCATACTGATGAAAATGAATCAGACATGTTAACCAAGATTCTACCAAAAGGCAAGTTCGAGTATTGTCGATCAATAGCTGGCTTAATAAAGCCCTCCATGTAATCGAGAGGGGGAGATTTATTAGATATGGGTCTCTCTCACATGGAGGGACTCCATGTTCATAACTGCGGCTTTTGTTGAATGTATTTTTTGAAAAGAAGCACATCATTGGAAAAATAAAATTACAACGAATTTTTTGGTGTGATCCATTCGAAAAGTTGACATAAAACGGCAAAGATGATGAATAGTACTCTAAACTTGTTTTAATAAATTTGCAAGGTGACTACACTATAACAGTAGTAACCGGGTCTCGTGGTACTGTTTGCGGTACTATTCACAAGTTACTATTTACCGGATTCTGCAGTACTATTCTAGTGGATCCAGCGATACTATTCTGGTGAGTACTATTCATAAATTATTATTTATTGGATCCCGTGGTACTATTTTAGTGAGTCCGACGATACTATTCCAGTCCCGTGGTGAAAAATTTAGAAGATATCTTTTTGCCAAAATTTGACATCCTGATTCCATCTTTGAGTTTAGTTTTCTCAAATTTAGCTTAATTTGGCAAATGGAGGTGAAGACGAGTAAAATGTTCAATCTAAACAGTATTAATTACCGTATATGACGAACCAAGATAAAGGATCTCTTGATGATTACAAAGATGCATTTGCCGGTATGATCGACAACTAAACCGGAGGAAATGTCCAACGAAGATTGAGAGTTTGAGCATGAACGAACATGTGGCATATTCGGCAATTTGTCAATGATAATGTATATGTGCAATATATACTTATTAAGAGTTAAACATTGGTGAGTTTTCAATGTTAAAATTAGGCAAAAGACATAGATATATTCTTTAGTTTAATAACTTTTAAAAAATTTTCATCTTTATGAAAAATTTTGAAAAATAGTTATCAATTTTTTTAAAATTTTATTTTCTCTAAACTTTGGTTAAAATAACAATTTAAGATAGAGAACATAAAATATGGACTAATTAAGTATTACTAATATAATAACTTAGTTCAGCTCTTAAATTGAATTTAAACTAATTAAATTAATAATTTACCATAAATTATTAATTTGAGTCATATAATTAGTTTGATTTAAGTTATTGAATAATTATGTAAGTATCATTTAAACAAAGTGTTCCATGCTTTAATTTTATTTTCGAGATGTATTTACTTACCATGTAAATTGTTTATATATATATGCATACTTATGATTGATTATGTTTTTTTGTGACGTTTTGTATAAACTAAAACATACATAGACTCCACCAAATACTTGAAGATCAATTTGACAGACACTGACATTTGTATTTTTCTATTTTGCCGGTAACAACTGACCGACATGCTCATAACAAACTCACATATTGGTAATTTATTGATATGGAAATATAATCCAAACCTCCCAATGTTCCAAATTAAATACTCGAAAACATGCATTCTACTTCAAGCTTTGTGATTGAACAATTTCCTTGGCCTGAGATTAAATTTTAATTTGAGCGGAGAGAATACTTAATTAAAAAAAAACAGATCAAATAGACGGCAATTCACAAGACATCAGATATTTGTAATTATTTTTTTGATAAATTAGGAACTTTTATATATAAAAAAATAAAAAGATTATGTACATCACAAGAAATTATCCGGAAGTAATCTCTTATCACTCACAAGACACAAGATAGTGCAAATAACAACCACCTAGATCAATAGAATCGGCACTACCGCTAAAGCTCCTCCCTTATGCCTACCATGACTTAAAAATGTAGCCTTCTCTTCATTTGCATACAATCAATCACAAGCAATCCAGTAACCGTAACATTTCAACACATATATATAAATCCAAGAATCAAACTGTAATCAATTTTAGTAAAAGAGAGGTAGTTCAATATACACTGTCGAATTTGCCTCCATAATCTTTGCCATTCGGGAAGGAACTTCTATAAGAAATAATTCTCTAAGCTAAACTATTGCCTATCCAAGCTCCATACTTCCTCAGATGCATTACAATAACCTGCTGTTCCCATATTTGCAATTATCATTCTCATTAAACAAAATCACAGCTAATTTTTTGATTCCTTCTTTCTTATACTATATAATAATAGTAATAATAATAATAATAATAATAATAATAATAGTTAAAAAAGAGTCAACAATTTTACTATTAAATCGGCATTATTGATTGTAACAAATATTTTTGGTATTACGATTATATTTATAAAATAAGTACCGTCCAAAATCTTAATAAAAAAAGGTAAGATTTTCAATTGCAAGATTTAGCCCAGGTGAGGTTATATCTTAAGTTCATAATAGTGAATAATCAAATTCAATATTATGTTGAATGATAACTCATAAAAGATGCTTAATATTTAATACCCATTTATAGGAATAGACTGAAGAAGGTATAAACTGTGACGTATGGAGTGTAAGTCGGCACGTGAATAAAAGAAGGTTGTTAGAAGTTTGCTTAGTTATTAATCAGTAATTAGAGAATAAAAAATACAATCATGATTCGTGACCTTTCAATTACCGACATGCTTCTGTGTAACATTCGTTAAAAATACGCGAATTGTTAATTGATACGATACACCTCAGAGAATTACCGAATAGATTAATGCAACTTCTAAGCACTTTGAAATATAAGTCAAGTAGAATATAAATATGTTTATTAGTAGACAACCTCATGTTTTAGTGACCAAAAATTAATATTTTGTTTTTATTAAGTTTTACCTTGTTCTTGAATTAAAATAAATTCTTATAATTTTGCAAATTGATCTTGTAGTTTAGTGGGAGAGAATTGGGCATTATTATTGAATTTTAATTATCCTAAATCTTAACACTTAGTGATAATGATTTTAAAAAATTCAATCACTCAAAAATTTTAAATCAGCCAAATTTTAATTTAATTTAATTTAATAATATTTTCTATTAAAATCAACTAATTTTTATAAAACACTAAATTGTTTTAAAAAATAGAATTTAGTTAATTTTCATTCAATAATTTGCTTCTTCATTTACTCTCCAACTTTTTCGGTGGGTAAATATAATATCATTTTTAATGATATTTTTAATATTTCAATTTTTATTATATATCAATTTTATACAGCTTGTTAAACCTTATATTTTTTATTTTATTTTCAGTTTTTTTAAATATTGTATAATAAGGTGATTTTGCAAAATCTATTTTAGTTTGGTAGTTATTAACCTATAAGATTTTTAAATTTTATTAAAGAGACCCATATGACTTGATTAGTTATTAAATTGTTTCACATATTATATTTATAATTGAATTGTAGTTCTAAAATTTAAAAATAAAATAGTGTTTGCAGTTTATGGTAAACTGCAATATCATATTCCTAATTGAAAATGGTTTAATTTTTACGTTAACGCTTAGAATTTCCGCTGGAGAATATTGACTACACCTTGCTTAAACTGCAATCAACAACAAAAATAGTCGCCATGTTACACAATACTTGCCTTATTGATCTTGCCCAGTAACCATTGTTGACCATTCTTGTATGAGCCAAGTGTCTATAAATACCCTCTCTCACGTACTCGACAAATTAAGTTAATTTAAGCCACAAAAGCATGTGCATACTTGGAAGATAAAATTCACCAAAGATAATAACTATCAATCATTGTCTAGAAGGAGAATATGCTCTATTTTGATGAAGATTACAACAGCAATATCACAAGAAAAGATCGGATAATGTTGAAGGGATAAACTTTTCTTATTCCATATCATATAGGATTTACCAATTACCAACTTTCCAGTTTCCACTCTTTTAACTTTATCTACTCTACCAAATACTCTTTTAGATTTAAGGGTAACTAGAAAATAGAAATAGTTCTCTTTTTTTCTTTTCAATTTCTTGGAAGAACAATGCACGACTTTCTCCACCTTAATTTGTAGTGACAGACAATCAAGTAGTTGCTTAAAATCTCTTCAATGCGATCCTCCCCAACTCCTTATATGTATCTAGCCTGATATATTTAATCTCTGGTTGAAATGTAAACGCTAAGATAAGAATATATATATCTAACCTATATAGCATAAGATAAAAGAAACAAGCATAAGATAAAAGAAACAGTACTGTTCATCTATATATATATATATATGATCTCTCCTGTAAACATGAATCTCGTGGCCATGGTCAACGCTAATGTGAACAAAACTGAATCATCAAGGCTTCAAGAGAAATTGTCCAATTACTTTTTAGCTACTCAAATGCGACAACTAGATTTCGACAAGTTCAAAAAAGGATACAGTTATTCTGATCTGGCTAAGGTGTCGAATAGTCCACTCTGATGTGAACACTAATTGGAAGAGATATTAATTGACCTTTCGTATCCCAGAAGCTGGGAATGATGAATTCTCAACTCAAAGAAGCAAATAACGAAAGCACCACCTATAATCTGAGAAAAGATTCACATGATCATACCTTCCTTAAATCAAGGAAACGTATAATCATTTTCTGTTTGGGTGGGTAAGTGAGAGTTTATTCCAAATTTAAAAGAATTACAATAGTGGCATCAAACCATAACACTTTAGTATCAAACAGGATTAACGTTAAATTCTCTAATCAATTTTAATTTAATTTATTAATTTTAAAATTAATAGACTGATTATTAAAATTGTTATAATTAATTATATTCAATTTTTATGAAATACAAA
Organism: Erythroxylum reticulatum; assembly: GCA_025504915.1. NCBI lineage: Eukaryota > Viridiplantae > Streptophyta > Magnoliopsida > Malpighiales > Erythroxylaceae > Erythroxylum > Erythroxylum reticulatum. The sequence goes on along the minus strand of JANSVA010000008.1, from coordinate 837,345 downwards.
ATCAATTGAGTTTGAATACTCAAATTCAAATTCAATAAAATATAACTATTGATTTTAGAACGAATTCAAATTAATTTATCATTCTTAATTTTGAAAAAATGAATATATTCAAATATAAATAAAAATTACAAACAAATTAAAATAGGCTACCGATCTCATTCCTTAGTGAAAATCGTAGAAATTATTTTTAAATACTTTTATTGATGTTTCTTAATTTTTTATTCTCAAGATTAAGAATTTAAACATCACGTAATTTGTTGTTGTTACTAAGGGAAATTATATAAGTAAGTCTAATCTAATATTTATGAATACTTAGAAATTTTAGTATTACAACCAAGGGTTTTGATGGAAAATTTCGAATAACAAAGATATACATAGGAACTCTTTCTTTTCATTGCTATGAATTAGTAAGAAAGTCCAAAAAGCTTTGTGCTTTGCTGCTGGTTAGAATAAACTCCAGTCCTCTAATTATGAGGATTGAGAAGGCTATTCCCCCACATTAAATTCACATAATTCTAAATCAAGTAGTTAAGTTTTAAGAAAGAAGTATATATTCTTTGTCAACAAATGAAAAGTGACTCGGAAGCCTTAATTCCAATCCCGAAAGCTTGACAGGCCATGACAACTCAAGAGCCAGCTAGCATATCTTTGTTAATAACCACAAAAACATCAAACAAAGTACAAACAAAGATTAAGCAACTTGCCAGAGATGCTCCAAAGGAGTGGTCCAGAGTGGTGAACTTGGTTTTTCAATTCAAATCCAATCAATTGAAGGTTGGAATAATCGAGAGAGAGATTCTAAAGAAGATAATTTATTAGAAACGAAATTATATTAAATTTTCAAAAATTATTTTAATCTATTACTTAAATTTAAGCGATTAATTAACTTGTTATTTATTAAAAAATATCATTTATAAATTATTTAAAAATTTTGTGATGAGGTTGTAGTTCTTGATAAAATAGACCGGATTATATTAAAAGAGACTTCTAAGAGATTAAGATAAGCTAATTATAGAATGTAATTTAGTCTAAACACAATTAAATAATTATATTTATACTCAATCTCGGTTTAAATGAGATGCCCTCCGTATTAAGGGGGTCCAAAGTTTTTTGGATGAGGTTGTTAGGAATTTTGTATGATTATGGCTCCTGAATGTACCGTATCTGTAAACGTTTATGACTTAGACCTGAGCATATTTGTACCCATTCGTTTTCTATTGAAAGAGATTCAAGCATTTCAATGGCAACAATTAAACTTGTTTACAACAACCGAAGGAGTCACAAACATGGTTTTTTTTCTTTCTTTCTCCAAATAATGCGATTCTTGGTGAATAATTTGAATATGATGACGAATGGATTGAGAAATTGACATTGAATTGATCAAGCACTTTCGTGGAAACTTGTTGCATGCATTTGTCTTCTCCCTCAATTTAGCAACTTGCAGTTACGAGTTCCAACTCGTTCTTTTAAGAAGCAAAATTTGATATCGCAAGTTGGCCAGATCATTCCATTCCACGTATATGATTCACAAAACAACCCGTCGTCCATTATCGTTAAAGATTGATACAAAACAAGAAAAAGAAAAGTCTATTCGAAGTATATTTAATTTCATGCCATCATTAATCTTATCTATTTGTTAGAATTTGAATCCTTATGGACATGAAAATGTATTATATTTCTACCTCTTTAACACCAAGACAGAAATAAGGTTAATCATTTTGTAGAGTTTGTTGAAGGTTCCCTCCGAATAAATAGAATCATATAATCAACAGTAACTATGTATATGTTAATTAGATATATATGGCCATAGATCGAAGAAGCCAAAACAAGTGGAGCTTTCGAATTGCATAATTTAGGGACAACATATTATGAAGAAGATGATGCTAAAACACAATGATTTCCATTTAAGCTCAACTTAGATACAATGATTTCCATTTAAGCCCAATTTAGACAGAACTTGTTGTTTGTAAGGTAACGTAACCACTTGCTTTTTCTGTACTAGCTGCTACTGATTAGGAAGCGCTTAGAGAAATTATTAGGTAAAAAAGAGAAAGGTTTGTTGTTATAAGTAACCGACGCAATTCCATATATAGGGGAATTTATTCTTTTCTGTGTTTTGGACTCAACTTGAAAGTGGGTAGCTGGTATTGAAGTTTGAATTGATATTTACCAAAAATCAGAATAGTTGTATTCAATTTTGGATTTTATATTGAGATGGCAGTAGTTACATGCTAATGCACGTCTTTACGAGGAAGTCATTTGGATGGTGAATCGTGTTTATATATGTATGATGGGTCTTGTTAAACTAATAATTGATCAATATCATTTTAATATATGGAATTGGCATACATTCTCGTGGATATCTTCATATAGAGTACTATTTGATTAAGTTTAGAGTATTAGGTAATTTGGTGATTAACTACACACAAAAGTAATTCCAAATGACTCAACAACACTTGGATAAGACATGGCAGAGTGATGGAACATGATATTAGGTTGAGTTAGATCCCTTCATTTTCGCATTTAAAGCATGGGACGAGTAGTTGGCTTAGAGATGCGACAATATATATATAAAGGAACCAGTAACCAAGACAAATGGTTCGATCAGTTACAGGATATCGAACTTTCAAAGTAGAGTATTTTCATGCACTGACGTGTAGGTGCTTAGGTTATGAGAACGGTAGATGCACCAGTTGGAGGAGGAATAGAATTCTTGTAACTTAACTGAGTTTACTCTTTGAGATGCATAAATTTGGAGATTGGTAGAGTAAAGCATCTACCTAATTAGGTTATGATTTAAACAATTAAGTTTGGATCTACTCGTTAGTATTTATCTTGTTATGTTCTACTTAATCAATTTTTATTCTATTTTATTAAATTTTATCTATATATTTATATAAGACCTGCATAAATATACTGTTAAAATTGACTAAAAACGTAACACCATTTTTTTTGTCACAGATGTTGATCTGATGTCCCCTATAATCGGTTAAAACCCGGACGTATGAGCATTAATTGACCTCGACCTCTTTATTGACATTATGATGTCCCTTAAGCGACATGTCCCCTCCAATTAAACCATTGCATGCATTGACCATGAAACCTACCGTTAAAACTGCCTACTTGACAAAGATAACTTTGAACCTGTCTGCCGGTGATTCCTGGAGTTGGGATTTTTCATTATTATCTTACGTAATACGAATTCAACAGGTGAATTTTAAAGTTTAGTTATGAATATGAGAAATTCGATTGACTTGAAAAACAAAGTTGATGGAACTTGGATTTAATCCTGAGAATTCTAATCCAATCCATTTGTAAATTAAACTGGAACATTTTAAGAAAATTTCAAAGTGCCCTCTGTTGCTTAACAAAGTGATTCAATATAGAATAGTAATGTCTCGAGTCAGACTAGGTTTATCATCAATTCAATCAATTTTGTTTACTTAATATATAATTTAAGTTTGAGTAAAAAATTATTTAAATTCAAGTTCTACAATTTCTATTGTTCTTAAAAAAACATAAATCTTGAAACACTCAGTAAAATTCACCGTTTATTAACAAAAACACTTTCACAATTTTAACTAAACATTGTTATTTATTTAAACATGCATGTCATGTAACATTTTATAAATAAAATGACTAGAATACGCATTGTGATCTGTAGCTATCAAATAATAAATGAACACAGAACTTAACTCCAGGACTGATCAAATTTCATTTGACTAACTTGTGGTGTTACTTGTTAGAACGTGCCCTCTAGATGCCCTTTCACTAAAAAGTCCTTTGAAATTCGAAATTTCATTTAATGCAGACAAAAGGTACTTCATCATCACTCCTAAATTCGTGCCTCGATCACACCAGATTATTATTAACCACTAATTGCGATAAGGCCCAGTCATGTTTTGCCAATGTCCGACACGAGCCAGCCCAAGCCCCCAAGAGTTGCGTAATTACCATGGAAGATCATTACCAAAGTTGGACTTAGTTTTGGGATTGAAGTTACGGGTCTTGTACATGTACAATGTTATTATGTTTCTACTTTCTAATAACAAGTGGATAGGAAAAGGTTTAACAATTTTCCAATTATTTAAAGGGCTTAGCATAATGGTTAAATAAAGTTTTAGCAAACTTAAAAAATAAATTTCAATTATTTGAATATTTATGTCCTCTTAAAATTTGTGCTCTTTCACTTTTAAATGGGAGATATTGCATATTTTTCAAATGGTCAAGACAATGTTTAAAAAATTAAGTTAAAAATTAAATTGATAAAATAAGAGGCTTAAAATTTAAAAGTTTAATTAATATCATTATAAAATTTATATAATTTAAAATTTTAAATAATATTAAAGAATTTAAAGTATAATTAAATAAGGAAACTATTTAATTAAGGAAGAGAATAAGAGATTATTAAATAAAAATTAACTATTTTTATTTATAAGAATTATTAATTTATAAAACAAACAAATTAATTAATTAGTTTGTAATAATAAAATTATTAAAAATAAACAAATCAAAAAATTAATTAATTTCAAAATTTTATAGGTGAATTAACTAAATTAATTTATTTTTTAATTATTGGTTAAAAGAGGTGAAGCAATTGATACACGCACAAAGTTTGTTACTACTCAAGTCTCAAACCAAACCAATTACGTTTTTCAATTCTTTATTACATAGGATAAGGTTGCCACCTCAACGAGGATTATATTATATGATATTCTACAAATGCAAACTGACGAAACTACCCTTGTTGGAATGCAACAAATTTCGAAAACACACTTCCCTATGGGGTATAAAGGTACAGACTAACAAGTAACAAGTGATACTGTTGACGAGGTACATCTCTCAATCTCAACTTCTTCAATAGTGTTTCGATTTCAACGGGACGATCCTATCCCTTCAATTGACTTTCTTGTATTAGTTTGGGTGGGTGAGTTTAATACGCACGCACGTTGCTACAAGTTTGCAGGTTAAGCGTCACTTCTCCGTCTGTGACTGTGAGTCTATCTCTCGAGCTCGTCTTAGTATTGCCCAACTCAAAGACAAGTCTCTCTCTTTTTTCTCTTTCTTAAATAGAAGTATTCACGTTGATTGCTCTTGTCTTTATCTTCAGTGTTCTTGTTTTGAGACTTCGGAAAGCTCTTCAGAGTGTTTCCTCAAAAGGGGTACTCATATGTTTTACGATTCTTGGCTTAGATTTTTCTGAACTGCTGAAAGTTTAATCTTTTCTTGTTTTGATGTACTTTGTTGATGACAGATTTTAGGTTCTGTTTATTGTTGGCATTGCAATTCCTATTTTTGTCTGCTAACGGGCTTGTCCTCATATTCAATTTTTCCTTTAGGAATTGCAAATTAGAGTTATTAAATTTAGTTACTATTTCATATCGATGATAAATATCTTTCCTTTTATTATCCGCGTAGCTGCTATTGACGGATAAGTCATAAATATACTAACATGTATATGTATGCTGTGCCTGTATGCCACACATCATTCATTATTTAGTCTGTATAGATAATGTGTGTATATATCTGTCACTGATTACACATTATTTGTGCGTCAAAAGTATGGATACGTATTTAATTGTTGTTCGTCATGGGTGACTGACAATTGTTTTGAGCAGTGTTTGATCTTTTCCCTGTGTATTGCAGAGTCAGTTTGAACAAGATGAGCAGAACAAAGATTGGGAAGACATTACTACTTGTTGTTTGCTTGCATGCAGTCACTTCTCATGTAGTAAGAATCAAAGAAGATCCCTTTTCTGTGTCTAGTTTACGTAGTTAGGTGCAATTGTGATGCTGCAAACCTCCCTGGTGCAGATGGGCCATAGCCATTCATTTTACGTTTTCAATACCTGCACAATTTTTGTTATCTTAGATTTTTTTTTTCCCATCTGTTATTGCTTGTCATGATTTCATGTGTGAGCGAATGCTGCGGCCAACTCAAATTCCTAGTGACTTAAATTCGATACCTGCACAATTTTTGTTATCTTAACACCTTTTTTTTTCCCGTCTGTTATAGCTTGTGATGATTTTATGTGTCAGCGAATGCTCCGACCAAATCAAATTTCTAATGACTTAACTATAGGTGGTGTTGTTCATTTTCCAACTAGTTTCCGTCTCTTATATTATATTCATTGTATTACATGCAGATTGCTGTGGGTCCTCCAACATGCCCTGCCAATCTTGAGGGAGGATGTAGTGATGAAGTAGAGTGGAAAGGGGAGTTCTTCCCTGGGATTCCAAAAATCAAATATGAGGTGAGACATTCATGGTATTGATCATTTGTCTAGACATTGTCTTATATATGCAAAGAATGCAACTGATTACAACAATTCAATGTCCAAGAGTGTTTTTACGGCTACCATTTCTCCTTTTGTCATCTATACTTTCTTTACTTCAGTCTAAAATACGGGACTTGAAACCATGTCGAAATTTCAGATGAGAGAGTTTGGATATTTTCATATTTACATGTCTATATTCAGGGTCCTTCTAGCAAGAATCCACTTGCATTCAAATGGTATAATGCAGAAGAAGAAATTCTTGGGAAGAAAATGAAGGTAGGTTTCATTCTTAATATTATCCTTCTCGTAAAGTAGATGATTCTTTCTAAATCTATTATTTGGTTGTAGGATTGGCTGAGATTCAGTGTTGCATTTTGGCATACATTTCGTGGAAGTGGAAGTGATCCCTTTGGTTCTCCAACTAAATTTTGGCCTTGGGAAGATGGTACCAATTCCTTGGCTATGGCCAAAAGGAGAAGTAAGAATGCTGCATATCTCAAACATTCCCGTACTCATATTGTATGATGGTAATTGGCATGATTTTTCTCTTTATATTTCATATACAATGCAGTGCGAGCCAATTTCGAGTTTATCGACAAGCTTGGTGTTAGTTATTGGTGTTTCCATGACAGGGATATAGCCCCGGATGGTGTGACTCTGCAAGTGAGTTGAGCTTTCAGATTATTGTTAGAGTAATATCATGACCTATATTGTCATCTATCACAACTACGTAGGTATCTGAAATGTTGATAAGGTGGTTTTTTGTTAATTTTCAGGAAACAAATGCAAACTTGGATGCAATTGTGGCCCTTGCTAAAGAGCTTCAGGTAATTTTACATTACCAAACAGTGTAATTTGACGATTGATGAATTTGGGTGCTACAGAAGTCTTTTCTCTAACTGTCTCTAAGGATTTTATCTATTTGCATATTGTTGCTCTGTTTCCTTTATAACTGCTCCTTGAGTTCATTTTGAAATGGAAAATTTGATATATTTTAACATCTTTTGAGCCATGTCTTAAGTATTTATGTCTTTGGGATCCCTTTTTTTCCATGGTTAGTGATAGTTAACACATAGACTCCGATCACAGATGTCAACATATCCATAATGCAAGTCGGTCAGAGCTCAAATGTCATAGTTGCTAACCTCAATTTGCTTAAGATAACTTATAGTAGCCACTGTCAGTTCTCACCCTGATGTGAAAAGAAAACAAATCAATACATTAAGGAGATTAAATAAGCATGCCCATTTATCACCTGTCCTATAAAACTTTTCTTAGAGTGTGCTTGGTTGCCAAGAAGGTGAATTGAAAGAATAAATCATTTTACAAGTAAAATTCAACTGTTTATAATCCTAATTTTCCTTCTTTCACTTGCATTTCCTTGGTAGCTATAGGTACTATGCAATATAAATGCAATGGTGTTGGACTAATCCACCATCATCTGCTATTTAATCATTTTCTGAGAAACCAGTGTACTTGACAGACGATAATGCTTGTTCTTGTCATTGCACCAGCATAAATGTAAGATCACTTGTTTTACAGTTGCTTCATATGGGGGTCAACATATTGTTACATTTATTCTTTATGAATTTCCAGTTTCCAATGCTTTCCTGCATTATTTATTCTGTATCCTTTTTGAGTTAATCAGTTGCATTGCTATTCAGGGAAACAAGATTGTTCCACTGTGGGGTACAGCTCAGTTATTTTTTCATCCTCGTTACATGCATGGTGGTGCTACTAGGTACCTCCTACTTATCCTTAGTTGTAACTCTTTCCATTGATAAGGTTTAGAGCAAGTCTTGATAGAGTTAAAGTACTTCAACCCTTGTTTTTCAGTCCCGAGGTTGGTGTATATGCATATGCTGCCGCTCAGGTTAAGAAAGCAATGGAGGTGAGTGGTCACTTGTACAGAAAATTCTTCTGTTGATTTTGGACTGTATTAGGGATAATTAATTTCTACTAATCATTCGCGTGCCTTAAATGACACGATTCAAACAGGTTACTCATTACTTGGGTGGAGAAAATTATGTCTTTTGGGGTGGTCGTGAAGGTTACCAGTCTCTCTTGAACACAGATATGGAAAGGGAGCTCAATCATTTGGTATGCTAATTGAGTTTGCTTCCTGCCAAAGCATTGTTGAATTGAAAAAAAACCCCAATATTTAGAATCTCTCAATTTGGGGTTTATATTATCCCTTTGTTTCCATTCTGACCCATCATGCTCCATCAATTTACAGGGAAGGTTTCTTCAAGCTGCTGTAGCCTACAAGAAAAAGATTGGATTTAACGGTAACCTGTCTTCATCTCAGAATCTCAATTTTTTATTTTTTGGTAGGAAATTTTGCATGTCTAATTATCCTAGGTGGAAGATGATTCTTTTCTGAACGAGTTAGACTAAGTGAACATGATTGACTTATTTGTCAAGTGTCAAAACTTTTTTATGATGATATTCTAAAGTATAAAGTTTTTGCCCTCTCTACTTCAGGGACTCTACTAATCGAGCCCAAGCCCCAAGAACCTACAAAGCACCAGTACGTTTCTTACTCTATAGTTAATAGCATGTCCTCAGATGCCTTCTTTTCTAAGATATGGTGTTATTTTCTAGGTACGACTGGGATGCTGCAACAACAGCCAATTTCTTGCGGAAATATGCTCTTATAGGTGAGTAATGCAACTCCTTTCCTTATACCAGCTGATTTAGTGGTGAGATAAGTGACCATTTTTTCCCTTAAAGTTGAGTGCCATTTGAGGCTTCTAAATTCACCCTCCTTTTCTTTTACCATTATTATTGATTGCTTTCCTTTTGTTTATGACATGAGTAATGAAAACTAGACGTAGTAATGTCATTTGACATTGTAAATTGTACAGATTTGTCATTCTAGGGAATTAGTTGAAAAATAAGGAGCTTAGAGAGAAGAAGAAACTGAAACAGTTAATTCGTTGATTTCTGTTAATGGTTAAAGTCGTTTTTTCAGCCTTTACAACCCAGCTGCTATGATTGTTACACTTGTCAACATCCTGTCTATTCTGTACCAATTCTCACGACGTCATTTACCACCCTGTTTGTTCCTTTGCTTATGGCATCACTTTATTACCTTCAATGCTGTTCATCATCTTCCACCTTCAACCTCCTACTTTTTCCATAACAATAATATCAGACCTGGTATGCTTTTACACGAAAGATGCGCCTTCGACGAGCCCTTTTATACCTACCGACCGTCTTATGCTTTCAAGTTAACGTAGGTTAATTCTTATCTTTAATAGCTATAACAGACGGTTTGATGTATGAATTCGATAGTTGATTTTGACGTTTTACCTGAAAATCCCATGTATCAAAGCTTTACTGTCATGTGCATAAAACTTCATTACAATATTGAGAGAGTGTGTGAAAGAGAGGCTTTATCTCAATGATGTTGTGATTGCCAAGTTCATTTAAAATGTTATCCTGCAACTATGTTTTGCTTTGATTTGATCACGGGCAACTCCAAAAGATCTTTTTTGCTACAATTTCCAATTTGGTGGACAGTTTATTCCTAAGCTTATTGTTTCATATGATTTCCATAGGAGAATTCAAGCTTAACATTGAGTGCAACCATGCTACTCTTTCTGGCCACAGGTATTTCTATTTTCCTTCAATTAATCTTATCTTAATGGTCAGACCTCATTTAAAGTACATATTTACATGGTCTGCAGCTGCCATCATGAGCTTGAAACTGCAAGAATCAACGGTCTGCTGGGAAATATTGATGCTAACACTGGGGACCCTCAAACTGGTAGGAGATTAACTGGCCTTTTCTATATGTTGAGCAGTATAATTTTAAAGGTGCAAGTTTATAATTCCATTTCTTTTCTGTTTTCTGTAGGATGGGACACCGATCAATTCATGACAGATATTTCAGAGGCAACTTTAGTTATGCTTAGTGTGATAAGAAACGTATGAAACGAATATCAATTTATCTCATTTGTGGAATTCCATTGCTTTTTAGGATAATTTATTACATCTGATCTTTCTTTTTGTTTTGCACAGGGGGGTTTAGCTCCTGGAGGCTTCAATTTTGATGCAAAATTGTGAGTTTCTGGTTTCCTTATCCCTTTACGAATGCTTATATACCGCTGCATATATCTCAATGTAGTGCTAAGTTTTGTTTTGCACGTCAACTTTGACCGTATTGAATATGTGGTTCTTATAGGCGAAGGGAGAGTACAGATGTAGAGGACCTATTCATTTCACATATAAGCGGCATGGATACCTTGGCTCGTGGGCTCCGTAATGCTGCCAAGTTGATAGAGGTGAGACTTTCAAACTACCATTTGCTTCCAGCAAATCTTTGCAAAAGACGTCTTCTCCATCACATTTTGAACGAAATATTTTTCTTGCAACCAAATAAAGGATGGTTCTCTGGCTGAGCTTGTCCGCAAGAGGTATCAGAGTTTCGACTCAGAATTTGGGAAACTGATAGAGGTAACTTCTGCCATTGTTTCGTTTTTACATCGTTGTTTTATGGGGCTGAAATTTTTATGTTTTAACAGGATGGCAAGGCTGATTTTGAAACTCTCGAGAAGAAAGTGTTTGAATGGGGTGACCCAAAAGTCCCCTCTGCTAAGCAGGTTAGTAAGATATTTTGAAACATATCAGTCCACATCTTTCATTAATTCTACATCTTCTTTATTCAAGGATAAGCCAATACCGTTAACCACTTAATCCTTGTCTTTCCTTACGAAGTGGGAAGCCAACGTTCTATGCTACACATTGAATATGACAGAGACTATCTGAATACACTCATATAACACAAGACTTTTGGGTCATGATGCAGGAACTTGCTGAGATGATTTTCCAGTCTGCACTATAGTCAAGGCGGCGGGAGCATGAATAGGATCTTTGTCACATAGTAGAGGGTTAGCAATAAACGATACTGCAGGAACTTGCTGAGATGATTTTCCAGTCTGCACTATAGTCAAGGCGGCGGGAACATGAATAGGATCTTTGTCACATAGTAGAGGGTTAGCAATAAACGATACTGTAAAATAAAATGAAGATGTTGTCAGGATTTGTTTTAATTATAATAAATTATTAATTTAAGACACCGTTTTAATTAATTTAGTTTTAATTTAAAAGATAAAATTTGTACGATGTTTGTAGCGCAATTGTTTTGTTGTCATTTTTTAAAACTAACTTTGAGAGAATATATTTGAAATATTGAAAATTATAAGAAATTTTTATAAAAATTTTAAAGATTAAGCAGTTTCTTTAAATGTTAATTATATATTTATAATTATTATATTTTAATATTTATTTATATTATAAATTATTTTTAATTAAATATTTTATAAAAATTATTTTTTATTTTAATACAATTAATATTTGCTTATAGTAAACAACACTTAAAGTCTTTCACTTGGATAATAATACTCAATGATTAGAAAATTCAATTGGGCTAACTTTTTAAATTTTGATTTTTTTTATAGCCTTTGTTTAAAAACGATTAGTTCATATAAATTGAAATAAATAAATGATTTTTTATTTAATAATTATTTTAAAATAAAATTTAAATTCTTGAAAGCATAAAGATAACATCTTTTAATTATATTTTAATTTTTAAAATTTTATTCAAATTTTAGACTTAAAGGATCATATTCCTTAGTTTGAGTTTCTCGCTGGACCTCAGTGTGTTGGATCTTGTATTCAATTTTATATTGTCCGATCTTGTGTTAGTGGCTAAAATTACATTGTTTTCGCCATTAGACAGGATCTAAACTTTACAATAAGAGAGTTCTATTGTGATAAAAAAAAATATTAATAAAAATTGATAATATATTTGTTGAAAATTTAGAAGAAAAAAGAAACTCCAACGTAAAATCATCTATAATCAACGGTGATTATGTGTGTAATGGGCAAATATCATATAGAATTGATATATGATATTCCAGACGTGACCTTAGTATCAACAGATGTTTAACTCACTTTTCTCTTAAATGACTCTTTTGAGTCTGGCGTGTAGAACATTATGATTCAAGTTTTAACGTTTATCAATCAAACAGGTTTCACTACAGATTTATCGAATTGAAGGAGTAATCACGTAACTTTTATTGTAGATAATGACTTTGACCCTGGAGGTACGAGTAATAAGAAATTACAAGTTTACACCATCAAACGTTTAAGCCAGAGGTTCTTATTCCTATCGCATCTAAGCTTAGTAATTAAGGACAGAAAGTGACCCTATAATTAGTTCCTGCAGGACAAGTGAAGGTGCTTGTCTGATCATCCTTGGGATAACTGTATGCATCAGGGCACCTCTGCTTGAAGAACCTGGAGTAGTCTGTTGGTGAGCATCGTCCAGAATTACAACAATATTGATCGGTCTTAAAAACAGTGCATGGATTGTTGCACCCTCCTGGAGCTTTCAATACGTTCGGGCACTGCCCGTTAATATCTGCAGAGCATCTGATTCCCCGGCACCGCCCTGAAACTGGGCTAAAGTCCATGGGGACGTTAAAGCCGTCGACGAGGGATATGTCGAAAAAGTCCATGTTGTTGAACTGGTTTAATGCGTACTCGGCGAGTGTGTTAGGTGGCGAGCCAAAGGCCTGGCAGTTTAGAAGGCCATTACAGTCGCCCGTCTCACACCTGCCTCTACCAGCACCATCGAAACTGCACTTGGTTCGTGCCCAAATGCGTGCTTGTTTTGTTCCTGCCGGCACGTTTATGGTCCAGGATTGGCCTCGGTCGAGTCTCCTGCCACCGCCGACTGGGACCGATGCCGCCCAGACGGTGTACGGGCATTGGTTTCGAACTTCGAAAGTTGCTGCATGGCTTGAGGTGAAGATGCAAGTTAAAAGAACGAGAGGCGCAAGTGGTAGGCAAAGAACACGCTTCATGTTGATGTTTTGTAGATTGGTTGTGAGAATTTGAGAGGGTTGGGTTGCTATTTATAGGGAAAAGTGTGGCAAAGGGGTTGGAAATTGTGGATTCAGGATAAGGTCATCGACAAATTGTAGCTGAAAACTTTGAAAGATGACAATGGATTTTGAAAATTTTACATTTGATGTTACAAGTTTGAATAGTAGTAGTCACCAAATACTAGGTCTAGCTTCAGCGGCATATTTAATTAATGATTAATGAGGGCATTGATCCTGGTTAGGAAGATCCAGACTTTACTTAGTCTATATTTTCACTTAATGCATAAAATTATACTTTTTTAGCATCTAATTTAGCTATTTAACAAGTTTTCTTTTATCTAGAATCAGTCTAGATAACTAAGCTGAGTCAGTCACCATATTCTACGGTCTTATTTTACTTAAACAAGAGATTGAATGAATATACAATAGATAGACCATCGTGACTATAGTTGGACATTTAAATGAGCCGAATGATTGACTAAAATGCTCGGAGAACATGAAAATGTGGAAAAAAACCAGCATATGCCCTTTTCAGTTTATCTTCGTTAGTGGAAACGAAGTTGATATTCTGCATCATGAATAACATACACCCAACAATTAAAAAATTGAATTGATTTTGTTGGTTTAACCATAAAAGTTTTAATGGATCATTATTTTTTCAGTTTAATTTTTAATTTTTCTATGCAATTTATTTTAATAATTCTTATTACTGATAATTGATTAATTTATTAATTAATTACTAATTTTTTATAAATTAATTAGTTTTATAAATTAAAATAAATCGATTAATTTTGATTTAATAGTTTCTTTTTTCAATTAAACTTTAAAATTTTTCGTTAATAAAAACAATTTTCTTCAATCATATTTTAAATCATTTAATTTATTTAATCTTTAACCGATTTTATAACAATCGTTAAACTTTTTAAAATTTAAAGCTTTTATTGCATTTGTTTAACTTCCATTCAATTCAGTTTTTAAAATATTATACGCGCCTCCTAATATCAAATAGATTACAATTCATTAATGCTACTTATAAGCACTTGAAATGTAAGTCCCGTAGAATATGAAATATTTTTTAGTGGACAACCTTGGTAGAAAATTAATCTTTTAGTTTTTATTAAATTTTACTTTTCATGAATTAAAATAAATTCTTACAGTTTTGGAGGCCAATAAGCATGAATCTCGAGGCCATGGTCAGCGCTATAGCGAACGAAAATGAATCATTTAAGTTCTTTTATATGGATCCCAACATTTCAAAACTTTTATTATTAGCTATTTAACAAGTTTTCTTTTATCTAGATTTAATCTAGCAAAACACATAAGAACCTAATTTCGTACTGTAAACTAAACTAAGCACATAAAATGTCTTGTTTGGTTTATCTTCATTTAGTTATTCGATGACTTGTATGTCCTTCTAGAGGACGAGTCTTCTAACTAAGCCGAGTCAGTCACCATGTTCTACTTATTTTAGTTAAACACGAGATTGAAGGATAAGACGATCGTGACTTTAGTCGGACATTACTATATAAATGAACCGAATGATTGACTAAAATGACTGGAGAACATGAAAATGTGGAAAAAACCAGCAGATGCCCTTTGCAGTTCATCCTCTGTGAGACATTCTGCACCATGAACACTCAAGGCATGACATCTGTACTGCTTTCAGAAAACTGCGGCCTCTTCCATTCAGAGGGGACAAAACGGCCAAATTTGGCAGAATTTAAGACCAAAGACTTTTAAGATCGTTACTTCAGGTTTGGTTAGACTTCTTTTTTTTTTTTTTCAAGTTTTAGTTTTCTTTTTAATAAAAACAAAAAATTATTTAATTGTAAATTGAGTTATATTGTTTTTATCGATGATAATTATATACTGGATAAAACTTAAAGATAAATTATTTTTAATTAATTAAATTTATTTTAATATCATATTTAATATTTATAAGCCAATTATTAATAAAAAATCTTTTATTTTATTAAAGAATTTTAAAATTATTTATTAATTAAATTTTATTTTAAATATATTTTAATTCCTAAATCAAAATTTTATTTAAAATTTTTATGTTTTAAAGAAATTTTAAATTTAATTATATTTATTAATAATTATTAAATTAATACAAAATCAAATATTTTATTAAATTATTCATAAATTTTATTATTAATTAATATATCAACTAATGAAATAATATATTTTAATTGATATTAAATTAGATTATGAAAAACAAAAATAAGAAACAAAAACTATTTTATAGTTTTAATAAATTTTGGAAACTACGAAAAAACCAAAAAAACTCAACCAAAAATATTTTTTAGTGAAAACAAAACAAAAAAACAAAAAACATATAGGTTCATTTAATTTGTCTAAATTGTTTTTATAGATTATAAAATATTTATTAGTATATAAAGACATTAAATAACATTAACCATATAAACTACAAAAAAATGATTATATCCTTATATTAAAAAAATTCTTAATTATGTTAACAGTTTAATTTAAAATCAATATTTGTACTATCTATCAAAATTTTATCTATGTCAGGTTAAGGAACTCAAAGGATGGTATTCCTTGCCCTGAGTTCCTCGCCGGACCTCACTGTGTTGGGACTACAATCAGAGGTCTAGTGGCATCAAAAGATTAATATTAATAAAAAATTCAAAATATATTCGTTGGAAATTATTTTAAATTAAATTTAAATTCTTGAAAACATAAAGATAATATCTTTTAATTATGTTTTAATTTTTAAAATTATATTCAATTTTTAGTTAGTCCACGGTCGGACAAAAGTCTCCAACGTCTCTTGTTGAGTTTTATCTATGTCAGGATAGAAAGTATTCCTTGGTTTGAGTTTCTGGCTGACTTTAGGAGAGGGGATCTTCTATTCAATTTTATAGTATCCAATCTTGTTTAATGGCTAAATGTCATTAGACAGGATCTGAACTTTACAATAAGACAGTTCTATTGTGATTAAAAAAATTTAATATTAATAAAAATTGATAATATATTTGTTGAAAATTTAGAAGAAAAAAGAAACTCCAATGTAAAATCATCTATAATCAACGGTGATTATGTGTGTAATGGGCAAATATCATATAGAATTGATATATGATATTCCAGACAACATCTTAATATGAACAGATGTTTAACTCAATTTTCTCTTAAATGACTCTTTTGAGTCTGGAGTGTAGAACGTTATGATTCAAGTTTTAACGTTTATCAATCAAACAGGTTTCACTACAGATTTATCGAACCGAAGGAGTAATCACGTAACTTTTATTGTAGACAATAACTTGAGCCTGGAGGTACGAGTAATAAGAAATTACAAGTTTACACCATCAAACGTTTAAGCCAGAGGTTCTTATTCCTATCGCATCTAAGCTTAGTAATTAAGGACAGAAAGTGACCCTATAATTAGTTCCTGCAGGACAAGTGAAGGTGCTTGTCTGATCATCCTTGGGATAACTGTATGCATCAGGGCACCTCTGCTTGAAGAACCTGGAGTAATCTGTTGGTGAGCACTGTCCAGAATTACAACAATATTGATCGGTCTTGAAAACAGTGCATGGATTGTTGCACCCTCCGGGAGCTTTCAATTCGTTCGGGCACTGCCCGTTGATATCTGCAGTGCATCTGATTCCCCGGCACTGCCCTGAAACTGGGCTGAAGTCCATGGGGACGTTAAAGCCGTCGACGAGGGAAATGTCGAAGAAATCCATGTTGTTAAACTGGTTCAATGCGTACTCGGCGAGTGTGTTAGGAGGCGAGCCAAAGGCCTGGCAGTTTAGGAGGCCATTACAGTCTCCTGTCTCACACCTGCCTTTACCAGCACCATCGAAACTGCACTTGGTTCGTGCCCAAATGCGTGCTTGTTTTGTTCCTGCCGGCACGTCTATGGTCCAGGATTGGCCTTGGTCGAGTTGCTTGCCACCGCCGACTGGGACCGATGCCGCCCAGACGGTGTACGGGCATTGGTTTCGGACTTCGAAATTTGCTGCATGGCTTGAGGTGAAGATGCAAGTTAAAAGAACGAGAGAGGCAAGTGGTAGGCAAAGAACACGCTTCATGTTGATGTTTTGTGGATTGGTTGTGAGAATTTGAGAGGGTTGGGTTACTATTTATAGGGAAAAGTGTGGCGAAGGGTTTGGAAAATGTGGATTCAGGATAAGGTCATCGACAAATTCTAGCTGGAAACTTTGAAAAATGACACAATGCATCTTGAAAATTATAAGGTATCAGATGTTACAAGTTTGAATAGTATTAATCACCAAATACTTGGTCTAGCTTCAGAGGCATATCTGATTAAGGATTAATGAGGGTATTAATCCTCGCTAGGAAGTAGCTAGAAAGATCCAAACTTTCATCTATATTAAATATTTTGACTTTATGTATAAAACTGTACTTTTGTAGCCATTGATTTAGCTATTCAACAATTTAGTCTAGCATAACACATAAGATCCAAATTTCCTACTGTAAACTAAACTAAGCACAGAAAACATCTTGTTTGGTTTATATATATATATATATATTTGAATACAATGGAGCTAAAACACAATTAGTCTAAGTTGCGCAAAACTCGGCGATACTCAATTCCCTGCCTATCTCATCGAATGAGATCCTGCACGATCAAAGGAGGCTCTCGAAGCATATGGATTCCTGGACAATTCCTGCCAGCAACAGTTGCCAGTTGATGCACGCACTGGTTTCCCTCCTGATGTATGTGTTGGATGCGCACCTCCCAATCACACTGGAGCAATCCTTGTATACCTGCCAACAGAACATGATTACTATCAGTCACGGAAATCGGAGATGAAAGCAAGTTAATAACTTCCAGGGCATCCATTTCTAAGATGATCCGATGGTAACCAAATATCCAGGCGAGTGTGAGGCCCGAGTGGACGCCCCATAGCTCGGCCAAAAGGGATGATCCGCTACCAATGTGCTGAAGAAAGCCTCCGCACCATTACCTTCGACTATCACGAATAAGACCCCCGGTGGTAGCTATGTTCGAGCCTGGAGTAAAAGAGTCATTCGTGTTGAGTTTGACCCAGGTCTCTGGTGGTAAAGTCCATCCTACTCGACGACCCAACGGGAGGCCCCAATTCGGAACTACGCCACTTTCCACTTCTCGTACTTGCTCAATCCATTTAACGTAAGTCATAATAGCTTTCGTACCATCTACCGACCAAACAAAATCTGCCTCGAAAAGATTTTTGTTCCACTACGTCCAAAGCATCCAGTAGGCAACCCCAAAGATCATAGCCCATTCCCATTGTAGCTCGTGTGAGTGCTTGTGTAGATTGGTTCGCGGCCAAATCTCTTCATTTTGTTGGAAAAAATCGAAATCAATCACCGATGGAGGAAATTTTCTCCAAAAGTCCTGCACTCTCGGACAGTCCCGAATGTCATGTAAGGTTGACTCCTCCTGGTTGCAAGAAAGGCAACTGCTATCTGACGCAATGTGTCGCATCACCCTTTGTTGTTTCGTGAGAAGTTTTTTCTGAGTCATGAGCCAAAGGAATGCCCGGATCCGTTGAGGCTCCTACCATTTCCAAATTAATTTCCAAGGAGAGGTAGAGTTACTCGAGGTGCTCCCTCCAATAATCTCGTAAGCAGATGTGACCACAAAGCGTCCATGTCCAATGTGTCTCCAGCTAATGGTATCTTCTGTTGTAGTATCAGGAGAGGGACGTAACTCCGCTATATCCATGCAAACTGATGCTGGGAGGTATTGTTGGAATGAGGTCCACTTCCAGCTGTCATCCCTGGTTATCATATCCGCTACTTTAGCGTACAGGTCACCCTCCGGTATGGGCGCAGTCGCCACAGATATTAAAGGTCCCCGATCTTTTACCCAATTATCCAGCCAAAAACATATGCGGCTCCCATTACCCTGTATCCAGGAAACTCCTTGACGAACATATGACTAAGTGCCGTAATTCCTTTCTAGAAAACAGAAGCTCCACCTCGAGCAATTATGGGAGGGATATGCTCGGTTTCGAACCTCTATTTAGCCCGTAGGACTCAGGCCCATAAGGTCATGAGATGCTTGATCAGCGCCCAACCCATTTTAGTTAACAAGGCATCATTGGTCACCCGAAAGCCCTTAAGGCCTAGACCCCCAGAAGTTTTGGGTTGGCAAACCGTTTCTCAATTAACGAGGGGCACTTTCCTCTCCTCTCCCATAGATCCCTAAATAAAGTTCCTCATAATTTTTTCCAGTTCATCACATATTCGTCGTGGAATGCGCACGGTTTGCATGGTGAAGACCGGGAGGGCCGAGATCACAGATTGGGTTAAGGTGACTCGGCCAGCGAGAGACAGTTACCGAGCTCGCCACCCGGTAAGTTTCTTTTGAGCGTTATCTAGAATGTGCTAATAAGTGGTCTGACTGGTATGCTCATAAAGTAAGGGAACACCTAGATACTTGCCGAGATTATTGGTGGGCTTAAGATGAAGAGCTTGACTGATCCGACGTACAATGTCTGACTTAATGTTCTTGGAAAAGAAAATCTTAGATTTGTCCGTATTGGCCTTTTGTCCGGAAGCCATACAGAACTCCTCTAACATCTGAGCGATCACGTGAGCCTAGGCATTCGTAATTTCAGAAAACAGGAGAAGATCATCCGCAAAGAAAAGGTGAGACAATGGTGACCCTATAGGACTTAATTTTATCGGTTTCCATCTTTTGTAACCTATTACTCTGTAGATAATATGTCCTAAACGTTTAGTGCAAAGGACAAAAAGATATAGCAAGAGAGGGTCGTCTTGACAAATCTCGCGGGAGGGGATAATAGTATCCGAGAGTGAGCCCTGCCAAACTACCTACGTGTTCATTGTCGTAACATACTATATGATGACCCTGATAAGGGGATCCGAGAGGCTAATATCTTACAATGTTTGGTTTATATTCATTTAGCTATTCGAAGACTTGTATGTCCTTCTAGAGGACGAGTCTTAGTAACTAAGCTGAGTCAGTCGCCATATTCTACAGTCTTATTTTCGTTAAACAAGAGATTGGAAGAATACACAAGAGATGGACGATTGTGACTGTAGTTGATGATTGACTAAAATGCTTATAGAACGTGAAACGAAGTTGATATTCTGTACCCTGAACAATCAAAGCATGACATCTGTATTACTTTCAGAAAACCGTGGCCTCTTCCATTCAGAGTAGACAAAACAGTTAAATTTGGCAGAATTTAGGACCAAAGACTTTTAAGGTCGTTACCTTACGTATGGTTGACTTTAACTTTTGTTTTTATTTTTCATTTTTCTTTCAAGTAAAAATCAAAACATATTTAATTTATTAATGCTTACATATTAGTTAAATTATCTTTAGTTAATTAAAATTAAATAATTTAGAAAATATAATTTTATTTATTAATTAATATTCATTTTAAATATATTTTAATTATTAAATCAAAATTTTATTTGAAATTTATGTTTTTTGAAAAAATTTAAATTTAATTAAATTTATTTATTTTAGTTATATAAATTATATTAAAATTTTTATAATTCTTATCATTAGTTAATTTTATTTATTTATTACCGTGTAAAGATAAATTAAACAATATTAACCATAAAAACTACAAAATTAATGATTGTATAATTATATCCTTATATTTAGTAAAAATATGTGAACTGATTAATTGGTATTTATAACTGTCTATCAAAATTATTGAAATTATAAAAATTAGCCAATTAATTTTATTTTATTCCCTAAATTAAAACTCTATTTTCTGTATAATATATTAAATTATAAAATATTACAGAACAACTTATTTTCTATAAATAATTATTAAAACTAAAAATTGAAAAGGGCAGATTGTGGTTTTCCACGTTTTATTTATTTTCAATAAATAATTATTAAAACTAACAAATAAATTATTTATTTTCAATAAATAAAACGTGGAAAACCCAGCATCTGCCCTTTTCAATTCATCCTCGGTGAATGAAAATGAAGTTGACTTTCATATATAAACACTCGAAAGATGACATCTGTATTGCCTTAAGATCACTATACATATAATGAGTTAATGAACATTTTAGTTGATGTAAGAAATTAGAAAATATTGTTTTTGTGATTATTGTCTAAATACTTTTTATATATTATAAAATATTTATTAATATATAAAAATAAATGGGGGTAATATTAATTATTAAAACTATAAAAATTAATAAAATAATAGTTATACAATTATATCCTTGTTTAGTGAAAATTTTCTTAATTACGTGAATCGTTTAATTTGAAAATTGATATTTATAAATATTTATTAAAAATGTTGAAATAAAATTAACCAATTAAATTTTTACCTTAATTCCTTAAACTATATATTGAATTTTATTTATTGTTATCTTTCATTAACTAATTTATAAAATAAACTTTATAAAGCAACGTATTTTCAATAAATAGTTATTTAAACTAACATAAAATTTTAATTTACAAAATACATATGAAAGCAAAGAAAAAGCAACGTGGAATGGAGAAACTAATTATAGATGTACCACGTCTGACAATACGTGATACGTAGGCATTTGATGACATGGCAAGATGAGTAGAGAATGAAATCCACGTCACCCTTGAGTTACCTCTCTGTACGAGGCTTCCATCCTTCTTCGTTTCTTCGATTCTGCTCCCAAATCAAAATCACAAACAACAAACGAACTCTCTTTATCTCTTCCTCCTCCACTCCACAAAATTTTCGATTTTACGTTTCAGCCCCTGGAAAGACAATTCGTTGTGCGGGCAGACCCTCTTCTGTTCTCTTCAGGCATGTTACTTTCATTTCATATGTATGGGGATAACTATAACCGTGTAGTAGTTTTCGTTTCTGAGAGCCGTTTGGTTGTGTTTATGCAGAGAGGAACAGGGCTGCTCTCTTTTGTTCGCAGATCTGATCCTTAATTCTAATTTCTGTTTCTCGTTAATAACCTAGATGGGTATATTGTTTACGAAGATGTTCTCTTCTCTTTTCGGCAACAAAGAGGCCAGGATCCTCGTACTTGGCCTCGACAATGCCGGCAAAACCACAATTCTCTGTAATGTTTATCTTTTTTAGTAAAAAAAAGCTTTTAATTCCTCATTTAGTTTTTGAATAATGGGTATTTGTTGGATTTTGATGATATTGTCGTTTTGACTTGTAATTTGATTCAGATCGACTTCAGATGGGCGAAGTTGTCTCCACTATTCCAAGTACGTATCTTTCTCCGTAATTACGTAGATTTCGTGTTCATTTTAGTTGCCGAGAATTTTTTTTTTTCCCGAATATTGGAAATAAAAGATTTGGATCTGATCAGTTCTTTTATGTTGCTCTCTAGTTCGTCCTTGAGCTCTATTGTATTAGACTTCGTTGATTCAAAGTTTTATGCTTCAAGAACTTAGTTGATGGACATACTAAGAATTCAATTTTTTAAATTAAATAAGTTTAACACTTGCTTAGCCTATTGTTCTTTGTCTTATTTCTAACCAGTTTGTTTTTCCAATGCAGCAATTGGATTCAATGTTAAAACTGTTCAATACAATAATATCAAATTTCAAGTATGGGACCTTGGTATGCCAATTTATTGTCCCTCATGTC
>JANSVA010000008.1:777643-804799 GCA_025504915.1 Erythroxylum reticulatum | reverse complement strand
ATTAAAGTGTAATATGTTTTGTTTTTGGAATGGGTTAATCGAATTTCTGGTATGTGGAAAATAAATAAATAAATAAATAAAAATTTGCAAGTACTATAAATGAAAATGTTTCTGAATAAAAGTGGGCTCAAATTTGCGATTATTGACTTTCGCGTACGTTTAAAAGAAAAAAAGTTTTATACTGAGTTTTTGACGAACTAAGTGATGTAGCACGCCACCCTCGCGGGGCACGGACTCGGATATCACCATCAATGTCGGGTTCGGGTGATGCAGGAATGGGGTGTTACAAGTTTTCTGTTAACCTTCATGATTGCTGTCATGCACGGTAGATAGGATTGTGATGACCAACGGAGAAGTGAGGAGTAAGTGGATCCTCCTTTTGAACAAAATGAAGCCATCCTTATACGCCCACGATCCCACTACTTTGTCCTGCTGGATTTTATGAATAAGCTACTGCAGTTTTGGATTCTATTGAACTTCACTGTGAATCAACTCAAACAAAGGTAACTGTAGTATAGAGATTACAACAATCATGGCCTTGTCCTCCATATGTTAGGACAAGGCATAGGCTACTTTATTATGTTTACTAGCTCAATATATCACTGCAAAATCAAAACCCATGAGCTTACTTAACCAATGTTGTTGCAGGTTAGTAATAATTCGCTGCTCCAATAGGAATTTAAAGCTATAATGATTAGTATGGATGAGAAAGTGTTGGCCCTATAAATAAGTTCGCCAATGATGCACAACTTTATCTAACCCGATGAGCTCTTTTTCATAAGTAGGAAGTCCCTTGTATCAAAATGGAAATGGCCTACTAAAATAAGCTACTGGTTGTGCTCCTTGTTACAAAATTGTGCCCATACCCAAATCTGATGCATCACACTCTAAGATGAATAATTGTGTAAAATCTGGAAGTCCCAACACCAAAGTGTGGGTCATCACCATCTTGAAGTGTTTAAAGGCCTTGGAAGCTTCCTCGATCCATTAGAAGGAATTTTTCAGTATCATTGCCGTCAAGGGGCTACAATTGTGTTATAATTCTGCATGAACTTTCGATAGTAGTATGTGAGTCATAAAACCCAGTGTAGCCCCTTCACTATCCTTAGCTTAGGGCCAATCTGCCATACTCGCAATTTTGCTTTGATCTATTACCACCCTTTCTTCTAAGATGATGTGACCCAAATAGGAGACTTCGAACTGAGCAATGAGGCACTTAGATCGCTTCAGAAAAAGTTCGTAGTCCTTAAGCAGGTGAAAGACTATCTGAAGGTGGGATAGAAGATCTGCCCATGATTTACTATACACAAATATATCGTTAAAAAACAAAAGAAAAAAGTGGCGGAGGTGAGACTGAAAGACCTCATTCATTAAGGCTTGAAAGGTGCTCAGGGCATTGGTGAGACTGAAGGGCATGACTAAGAACTTAAAGTGCCCATAATGAGTGCAAAAACTCGTTTTCTCCACATCAGAAGGACACATTCTGATTTGATGATATCCCCAACGAAAATCTAGTTTGGTGAAGTATCACGACCTATGTAGTTCTTCTAATAACTCCTCAATCACTAGAATTGGAAACTTGCCCTTGATCGTTAGGGAGTTCAATGCCCTGTAATCCATACAGAATCGCCATATATTATCTACCTTAGAAACAAGAAAGATAGGTGAGGAGTATGGTGACTGGCTGGGTTGGATAATGCCTCGTTCTAACATCCCCTTGCACTAGTTCTTTGTTTCATCTTTTTGTGTATGAGGGTACCGGTAAGGTCTGACTAGTACGATCCCGCTCCTAGTTTTATGATGTTGCAATGGTCACAACTATGAACTGGGGAAGCCCCATCGGTTTGCAAGATAGGTACTCGAATTTGATTAGGAGCTCACTCAATATTGTGTCCATATGGGACTTAATTTTTGTGAAGTTGACTTGAGTAACGGGAGGTGGGTAAGAACTCTCTACACCCTATAATTCAACCACTCTTCCATTCCATTTGAATATCATAGATTTAGCCCCTAAGTCCCACAAAATTAGTCCCAATGATTGAAGCCAATTAACTCCTAACACCATATCAATACCATTCAAATTAAGAATAAACAAATCAATATAAATCAACTGGTGATTCATTAAAATTGAATCTCTTGGACAATGACCTGGACTTTGAATTTTGCTATCGTTTGCTACTGTCACCAAAAGTTTCATTGCAAGGTCCAATTTGTCGATCCACCGGGAATCGATGAAACTATGGTACTACTTAAATCTGTAAGGAGCATTAGCGGTTGCCCTCCAATTATTCCTTAAATTTTCATGGTTTGTCCTCCTGATATGACCCTGGTTATGGCATGGAGAGAGATTTTGGGTTCAATTTGTTATGTAGTATCTTGTCCTTCTCTTTCTTCTTGAGTCAATTCTGCGACCCCATCCAACTAAAAGAGCTGCTTGCACTAATGCCCCCTTGTATGGATTTCATCGCAATTAAAACAAAGCCCTCTTGGTCTACGATCTTCCATCTCTACTTTAGTAAGGCGTTTGAACAATTTTTAGTATGGAGAAGCCAATAGAGGTTTGGGTGATGGTCTGGAAGATGTTATGGAAGCAGTGGCTAGGATTCTTGGGCCTTCATGCCTCTCAGACGAGCCAGCCTCATTGCATTAGTTAAATCCAATATTTTAAAAACCAAACCAAACATTAAACCAGTTAAAGGAAATGTTCAAGGTTTAAAGGTTCAACTGGTATTATACCACCATAAAACTGGTAAATAATAAATAAGAAATATAAAATTTGAATTAATCAACTTTTCGATTCAGTTCAATTTATTTTAATAAATAATAACTCTTATTGTTAAAAATGAATCTATTCATTAATTGATTAGTTGATTTTAATGTTTGTCTTTTTTAATACTAAAATCTTGAGCATAACTTATAAAGATTAATTTTTTAATTAAGTAAATAATTTTATTATAATTTAATATTCATGATTTAATATTCCTAAAGCTCTTAGCTTTATATATAAAATTTAAAATGTGTACATACTTATTTTTATATATATAATTGATCCCCACAATTTATTTATTTTTTTCTTAACCATTCTTTTTAACCCAATTAGTAGTTAACAATAGAATTTTCTAGTAAAATTAGTGGTCAAATCCCTAGTCCTTATTTCCATTAGCAAATCCCATAATAGAGTATACCCAACTTTCAAAAACAATTATAGACAATAATTATCATTATCTCTCTGCTTCTAGATTTTTTTCTTTTTATTATTTTCATCCTTTAGCTTCATCTTTCCACGCTTCCCTCTCATTCTCTCTCATTACCTTATGCATCTCTCTGCTTCTTGATTTTCTTTCTTTTTACTTATTTTCCTCCTTTAGCTTCATCTTTCTGCTCTTCCCTTTCAATCTCCCTCATTATCATATGGATGGATCTAGATTAAGATCTCACCCTTTACCTAACACATTCTTCCTTTCTTCAACATCGTAGTAAACTCGGACTGACAACAGCACCCTCTCGTTTGAGGGGGAATGTTAGCGCATAGGACAAAATGTATATATTTTGTCATTATTCTTTATTCTGTACAGAACACATGTATGGCTAATAATTCTGCACGTTCTCTCTCATGCAACAAATTCTGCTATAAATGATTAACCTGACGCACACCTACTGTGTGCTGAATTCTTTATACAATACATAGTTTTTTCTTTTTGTCCATAACTGAGATACATCCAAAAGTTTAATATAATACTCTACCAACACTTACAATACATGGGAACTGAAAAATTGAAGGGGGTAATTGTTTCGCAAACTTTTCAATTTTATTGTAAACGTCTCAAGCACAAACGAAAACAAAAGCAATTAAAAACAAAATAATAAAAACACTAAAAATTTGATAGCGCAGTTCAATACACCTTGCCTACTTCTGCAGGGCATTTATCCAACTTAATCACTTTTACAAAAGTACAATAGATTTACCCATAGTTTTACTGAGCCGACACCACTTAACCCTTGACATTATCTCTCAGCTTCACTTCTCCTGAAAGAATTTCTTACCCAATAGTACGATCACATCGTACTAACGTCGACAAAGGATTTTCTCAATCAATCTTTCAATGAAAGAATAATAAAAATAACTCAAATGATGAATCAACTAAAAATAAAAATAGAAAACACTTGAGATAGAAAAAAAACAACTTCTCTATGGGTTCAACTCCTCTGAAATAAATTAGAAAGTTGTCATCACAAAATATAAACATTTATCTGCCAAAACGTTATAAGCATCAAAGATCAAAGCTGTCCATTTTTTTTGCTACTGCAAAGTAGACCATATAATCTTGTTCATTGCATTCATTGCACTGGTAATTATCCACACCAATGCTACACAAGTATCAAAGAGGGTAAACCGTAACTCAATTACTGTAACCACCATAACTCCAATGAACACCGGCAATAAAAAGAACAACAATGGAAGTTGCACGCAAGAGTTGCCCAAAAGCAAGGTGACTCACGCAACTCTAACTTACGCCCACATGTATGTCCAACCCAAAACACATACACCACCTCAGTTGTATACCATTCACGCATAGCAACCCTTCAGCTATATGTATGGAGACATGCTCAATTAACACACCTCTGCAACACCACTTCAACTATGTTTCTTTTTTTAAAAAACTTCAATTAATGCACCTGCAACACCACTTCAGCTATGTTTCTTTCTTAATATTCAATTAATGCACACCCACAACGCTGCTGCACTCACGTCCCCAACATACACACCATACTATGCCACACGTACACCCACAACGTTGATCGACTTCTGTAGTGTTTGTTTTAAAAAAATAGACAGTTAACGCATACCACTACACCGTTAACTTGTCTCACCACGCAAACTTTATTAAGCTTTTGTCACATGTCATCTTGTAGCCGCATATGTTTCTTGATTAACTATAAACGCAAAACCACCGTATGCCACATATGCAACGTAAACCCTATTGCCACACATTCCCAAATGTTTGGTGCAGATTTTTGATATGTACAAATCCTTCACACAGATCTGAGTCCACCTTGTATGTGTTTTCTTCTATTCATAATATCCTCACAATTCAACAGTAAAACAATTTCAATATCACTATGATGGTAGACTCTAATATAGTGTAGAATTCTTACAAATTATATCTTATATGTCTAATTAAAATGTCAAAATTAAACAGAAAATATATACAATATATCCTAACAGAAACGAAAAGCATACATAAAATATTATAGGGATATGAAACAGTTTTTGGCTTCTATTTTAAATAAATCCTATCCGAAACCTGTACATCCACGAAGCTGCGGTCCAGTTTAACTACCTACGAATTTCAACATTTTAACAAATTAAAATTTCACCCTCCCTAGTTATTTAATTACCTGTTATTTCTCCAATTATTGCTTATAAACGAGTGAACCATATCCAAAGTATATTAATCGGAAAACAGTTGAAGCTGTACTTTGGGTTGGGCATACACATGTTTAACGTTAAGCTCATGTTTTTCACGGTCAGTACCTTAGTCTCCCCATCGAAGTCACCATGTCTCATAGCTGGGAAACCTAACGATTCCAAAGTCCAAACTTTCATTTTCTACAATGCGATACACGAAACCACGGAAAAAGCTTGCTGATCACGTGCTACGGATATAACGTATGTGATTTCTTTTTTTTGTTTTGCGTTTTATCGCTTTCCTTTATCACCATCAATGCTTGTAGACCTCATAGAATTCAAGAATTCTGAGGAAAATATTTATGGCTAATGCAACCATGTGTACAATTGTAGGTGATGGAAAACGTGTTGCACATAATATTGTCACCGATCATATATACGCAATGTCACGTCTTTGTAAACATATGTCAGTGTTTATGATTACGGCCTTTTGTAGTTTTCCATCTTCTATTTCATGGATTTTTCTTCCCTAGTGACTTCACTTTGAAAAATCATTCATTAGCATGTGAGGGCTTCGAAGGTTTGAGGTTTGCCTATCATTCTCATGCTGGCGGTTCGTACATAAATAATTGAAATCTGTCCCAATGCTAATGTTTTAACGGCCATATCAATTACAGAGCCCAAGTCTTGACTCTTTGAGGCGATGAGAGACATGAGAATCATTTGTCATAACTAGCATTACGAGACGTGTGCGGAAACTAGTCATTTTTAGTCCACTCAAATCAGAGCCTAAGACTATATGTTCAATAAGTTTTGTCGGTAAATCAATTCGTTGCGTGAATTCTTTAAAGAGCCTCTTAATTAAAAAAAATTATAATTTACATAAAATTTTAAAATAAATAATTAATCAAAAATAGAAGTACATTAAAATTTATAAACACTAATTAAATAGATTCGATTACTTAATTTTGTTTTACTAAATTTTACAAATTATTATGTATATATATATAATAAATAAGAATTTTATTTTACCATTATAAAACAGGGAGTAGCAACCTTACCATTATATCTTGTAATGATTTATTTTAGGCTTAAATAGGAAACAAAGTAAGAATATTTGATTAAAAATAACAATAGGTTGAATATGGTAGTAGTGTATTATTTTAATATGATTAATTAAAATACTTTTATTTTAGCCTTTAAAAATTTAATTTATAAATATATATTATTTAAGTATAATAAAACGCATAATTCTAATTAGTTATATTAAAATGATACATTTTGAGAGATGAGATTAAATTTGAATCTTTCAAAATTTTAAATAAGTTTTTAAATTAAATTAAATATTTTAAATTAAAATGGATAAGTCAATATCGTTAACTGAAAAGCCGTACAACAGCTAAGCTTCAGGATGCACAGGGACTCAAATCCTGTCCCCTTCTATCTGTAAATCTCGTATAAATAAATAACTAACAATTCAATGAAACAAAACGAAAACCGAAAAAAAACAAGGGGTAAGAGGATCTCTTGTTCATTTTTATGGTAATGATCAATTTAGATATAATGGCACAAAATTAATCTATAAAAAAAATGAACAGTTTAAAAATAAACGTTCTAAATATAGTGTCACAAAATTGATCCACCGCAGAGGATCACGTTGCGCACGATGGGAACGTGAAAGATTGATTCTGCGGCCTGGAATCTTCTTTTGGTTTCGTGTCGAAATCTATATATCGATTGGCAGCCATTCAATTCAATAAGGGTAGCGCCTCCAGTCACCACAGAAAGCCCCGTCAACATGTACGGCTATAGACTAATTTATATATTTCTCAAAGAAATGAAAGCTAAAATAATAATATTAGAAGGTAGTTATAATAAATAATGTTACTTTATTCTTTAGGTTTCCTTTATGTCTAGATTATGTTAGTTTCATGAATGCCCCAAATGAATTATAGTGAAGTTATTTATAAAAGAATTATATATATATATATATATATATATATATAAACGAAACTCAATTTCGTAAATTGAAATTAAATTTGAATAATAAGACGAAACTTAAAAATAAATTGAACAAAAGGATAAACTAAAAAACGATTTGTTCAAAGTTGAATGGATGGAGTGGAGGGCTTGAATAAGAATAAATAAATGAATATCCATAAAGACCGAGACACGGAGACAGGTAAAAATGAATCCTTCCCTACCGAACCATTCCAAGCGACTGCTGGGTCTAGGCTAGTGCGTCCCCCTTGTCACATGCTGACTTTACCCCACAGATAGATGTAACTGTTCCAAGAGGATGATCCCATCGGAAAGAACTAAGAAAGACATCACATGACTTGACATGCCCTTTTGTATGTTCTCCTGTATCATCGACTCTCATCAATTTCTCTACGTAAGATCCCGAATACGTTGCTATAAAATACCATACTAGTCCTTCGCCTACTCTCATCTCAAGCTTTCATCTTTTGTCCAACGAGAGGCGAGCTCAGAGCTAGCCACCAAGCTTGCATTAGTTCTTCGGCTCTCGTAATTCAATTGTTTGCTTAGAGCAATTCCACAAAAATGGTTGCTTCAGCTCTTAGATCGAGCTTTCTTCCTGCAATCCACCTTCAAGATGGCCATTCTTTCGGTTTACACAAACCCAATGCTATGGCTAGCAACAATATCTCTGCGAATGACCGAAAGGTGATTTTCTTAACGAGAACATGTAGTAGCAAGCACCCGATGTTTATTGTTGCGAATGAAAAATGGCAGACATGTTCATGTTAAAAAAGATATTTTCATAAGATTAATTCTCTTTTCATCTCGTGTGTTTTCAGCTCAATGGTGTAAAAGCTGTCCTGGACAATAGTTTAGGTGATGAGAAAAACACCTTGCCAGTGCAAACACAGCAGAGAAAATCCCTCAACTTTTCTGGCAACAAGCCTCCTACTCCAATTCTTGACACCATCAACTACCCCATTCACATGAAGAATCTCTCCATTCAGGTAACATTGATATGAATTTTTAACTTCAGGTTTTGGTAATTACCGAACGCGGATTGCTTCAGAAAGGGACCCATTTTAATGATTTGTTCAATTGGTCTTGGAATACTTCAGGAGCTTGAAATTTTGGTTGATGAACTTCGGGAGGAGATAGTTTATACTGTGTCAAAGACAGGAGGACATTTGAGTTCAAGCTTAGGAGTAGCGGAACTAACGGTGGCGCTTCACCATGTATTCAGCACACCTGAGGATAAAATCATCTGGGATGTTGGCCACCAGGTGGACATTTTTAGCTTATTTCGTCTCTAATTTACGTAGTTCCTCTAAATTTCATTATTTTTTCGACTAGAC
Source organism: Erythroxylum reticulatum (assembly GCA_025504915.1). NCBI lineage: Eukaryota > Viridiplantae > Streptophyta > Magnoliopsida > Malpighiales > Erythroxylaceae > Erythroxylum > Erythroxylum reticulatum. Next base: position 796,051 of record JANSVA010000008.1, on the reverse strand, counting down.
AATCTTTCCTAACTTGAAATTGTTCTTGCAGACCTATCCACACAAAATTTTGACCGGTAGAAGATCAAGAATGCATACAATTCGACAAACCTTTGGACTTGCTGGATTTCCCAAGAGGGAAGAAAGTGAACATGATGCGTTCGGAGCAGGCCACAGTTCTACTAGCATATCAGCTGGCTTAGGTATAACTAACAAACCATCCCTTGTTATTCTTCCTTTGTTTGATCGTCGTTGATCATATGCTTCGTCGGTTCCAGTCAAATTTTAGTTTTTAATCACTCACACATGTATCTCTTTTCCCTTACATTTCAGGTATGGCTGTTGGCAGAGATTTGTTAGGAAAGAATAACCATGTCATTGCAGTGATCGGTGATGGTGCCATGACGGCAGGACAGGCATACGAGGCCATGAACAACGCAGGCTATCTTGACTCGAATCTCATCATCGTCTTAAATGACAATAAACAAGTCTCTTTACCCACTGCTACCGTTGATGGTCCTGCGCCGCCAGTTGGGGCTCTCAGCAAAGCCTTGACAAAGTTACATTCAAGCCGAAAGTTTCGCCAACTCCGGGAAGCTGCAAAGGTTAGTCAAACCACTGGAATTCCTTATTATGGTCCTAACCAATACTTCTGCAATTCTTTAACACAACATGGTATGTCAACAGGGCATCTCAAAGCAAATCGGAGGGAAAACACATGATATTGCTTCTAAAGTTGATTCCTACATGAGAGGAATGAGTGGCGGTTCTGGTGCCTGCTTGTTTGAAGAACTTGGACTATACTATATTGGCCCAGTTGACGGCCATAATGTGGAAGACCTTGTAGAAATATTGAAGAAGCTCAAGACTTTACCAGCATCAGGACCAGTTCTCCTTCATATTATCACTGAGAAAGGCAAAGGGTATGCTCCAGCTGAAGGAGCAGCAGATAAGATGCATGGTATTTACCAAATCCATCAAAAAGTTACAGTAGCTTCATAAATTGTCAGAGATGGAGAGTTTAGCCTTACCTTTTCTGTCTTCGTTAGGTGTTGTCAAGTTTGATCCCACATCAGGGAAGCAATTGAAGGGCAGATCAAGCACCAAGGCATACACCACATACTTTGCTGAGTCTTTGATTGCTGAAGCTGAGACAGATGACAAAATTGTAGCTATACATGCTGCAATGGGAGGAGGCACAGGACTTAATTTGTTCCAAAAGCGATTCCCGGATAGGTGTTTTGATGTTGGGATTGCTGAACAACATGCAGTTACTTTTGCAGCTGGCTTAGCCACCGAAGGTCTGAAGCCTTTTTGTGCCATCTATTCTTCATTTTTGCAAAGGGGTTACGATCAGGTTAGCTTAAAATGTTCTTAGATAACTTATTCTGTTCTTCATAGAAGATTGAAAGCAATAACTTATCAGGGATGTCAATTAAATTTTGCCTTGTTTTGCTCGTCCCACAGGTAGTTCATGACGTAGACCTTCAAAAGCTTCCTGTGAGATTCGCAATCGACAGAGCTGGCCTTGTTGGTGCGGACGGTCCAACCCATTGTGGTGCCTTTGACACCAGCTTCATGGCTTGCCTACCAAATATGGTAGTCATGGCTCCTTCAGATGAGTCTGAGCTCATGCACATGGTGGCAACAGCAGCGGCCATTGACGATCGACCTAGTTGCTTCAGATACCCCAGAGGAAATGGCATTGGCTCCATTCTTCCACCAAAAAACAAAGGAACACCTCTTGAGGTAATTATACATCTCAAAGTTCCCTATAAGTTCCACCTGTGCGTGCTTACTTTAGCAAGTTGTTTAATCTTCCCTGCTTCATCAATTGGATTACAGGTTGGCAAGGGAAGAGTGCTGAGAGAGGGAAGCAAGGTTGCTATTCTTGGTTATGGAACAATAGTCCAAAACTGTATGCAGGCAGCAAAGATACTTCTAATGCTGGGAATCTCCGCAACTGTTGCTGATGCAAGATTCTGCAAACCTCTTGATGGGAAGTTGGTCCGACAACTTGCTCAAGAACATGAGATCCTCATTACTGTGGAAGAAGGATCAGTTGGAGGATTTAGTTCTCATGTTTCTCATTACCTGAGCTTAAATGGACTGCTTGATGGCAAACTCAAGGTAACAAATCCCCTCAAATTATACTTCTTCATAGGACGAATATCCTATGGTACTCAGACGTGTTTACGAAACTTCAGTTCAGTTGATTTATCTTTTACTTCTTGCAGTGGAGGCCTATGATTCTTCCTGACAGATACATCGACCATGGAGCTCAGAAAGACCAAATTGAAGAAGCAGGACTTAGCGCAAAGCAAATTGCAGCAACTGTATTGTCCTTGGTTGGTGGCTACAAGAAAAGTCATCAACTTATTGACCTATAGAGGGATTCTTTAGCTTCTAGTCTTTCCTTTTCTCTTATGGAGTAATGTAAGTCTTCATCTTCGATGTGGACGATGCCAAATGTCCTAGTTGTATACTTGTACAGTTGAACTACAAGAGGAATACAATAAGCTTATTATAAACTTACGCACAATGTAATGTGGTCTGTATATTGCTCTTTGCAGATGTATGTAATACCTTTACTTCATTACACTGAAATGTTATTAGACAAAGTTGTCAAACTCCTCTTTAAATTGTCTTGACGATTTCTGACTATGCATAGCATTACAAGGTCCAGGATTTTGGCACAAGTGCTCCGAGATCTGTTCCTTTGGTAGGCTAAAAGAGTCTCTCGAGATGGGCTTCATGTTGGACCCTTCAGATTTCAGAAATAAGCCTTTTTTTTTTCTAAGGACCAGCCAATCATTTAGTGCAGGATCTTGTAAACTGCCGACAGTCCTAAACCATTATTCTAAGCTCCTAATCAGCCTTTATATAAGTTCCTAATTCTAATTTATCTTGCTTTTACTATAAATATTTTTATTTTCTTTTTATCAGATATATCTTGATATAAATTCTAACTCACCTAGAGTAGAGTTAAAGATGTAAATGCAATTCTTTTATTCCTGCTTGTATATATTGAAAATTTCTAAGTTACATAATTCTAAATTGGAAAGAAACACGAAAATGAAGTATTTTATATACAAAGAGGATTCATAATTTAAAGTTTTCGACGGAGATATGAAATTTTAATTGCATATAAGTTCACTACGGACTTAGGTTCAATTTTTCCTAAACTCCTCTCAAAACTCATTATTTGTACAAGAGGAATAATTTCACATTGACTAGATCCACTTATCAATTTTTGGGGGTAAGATATAATATTCTAATTATATATGGACTCACTTTGGGCTTCATCTATTTTTTTCCCTAGAACTAAGATAATAATAATAGGGTTGATATTAATCTTCTAAAATATATGAATAAATAAAAAGGCATAATTCTACAAAATGGATAGAATTTTTCCGAGAAGTCCTTGAACATGTTGAAGACAATTAAATTTATGCAAGTAGTTTGATTAATGACGCTTAAATTTAAATGATTTTGTAGTTATCTATTTGTTAGATAATTTATTATCAAAGTTTATGTTAGATACCATGCACTAATTAATTATAATATAAAATATGAGAACCTAATATGAAAGTAAAAGTATTAGATGTGGTAAAATTTTATTTTGATTAATATTATTAACTAAATGAGCTTATAATTTAATATCTTGAGATTTTACTTAAATATGAAATATCTTATAAATGAACAACTCATTCAAAATGTAAACACAAGGATTATTCCTATTTCAAAAAATGAGCTTACCAGACATATTTAATTATCCGAACAAGCAAATATTCAATCCTAGAAAACTAGTTATCCTCCTTGAATGAAGTCTAATTGTAATATCCTAGTTTTATTATTGTGCTTTGTAACGGGCTGTACGTACATTTTATAAAGTATGTCCTATTTATAGTATACTAGAATAATATCAGCATTTAAATGTATTATTGAGGTTATAATAGAAATTTTGGATAGACCAAAGATGGTTTTGGACTGAACTGAAAATTTCTCATAAAATTTTTAAAAAATTTGAAAAGCCACGAAATGAGTCTAAACGAGCTTTAAAAGCCCCGAAATGTACTTTGGAGATTTATATGACATTTGAATGAAATACGGAAGATTTTGGTGATATTCGGTGATTTCTGGCTTCAACTCCAAAAATCTTTTGGGAAATCGAAAAAATTACCTAACAATTTCAAGATACGATGGAAAGCTCCAAAATTAGGATTGGAATCCCTAGGAACTGAAACGGGGTTAAAACGAAGGTTGTTTGAATAGGAATCAGGTAATCGGAAATTATTAGATTAAAATGTCCTTTTCGGAAAATATTGAGTATTGATTATTTTAAACCCATTATAAATTTTTAAAAGCATCCAATCAATAAGAATTGACCCTAATTAGAGTATTTCATGGTCAATTTGAAAATAAGACGAATGTGGAATATTTTCGGGATTTAATTCGGTTAGTTGGTCAATTAAATGCATTAAAGGGCAATTTGATCTTTTTGTACTAATTAAGGATAATTTGGTCTTTTTATATGATATTAGTGGATGATGAGTCATTAAAGATGACCAATGAGATGATGACATGTGTTTGATGAGTCATTAAAGATGACAAGTAGAAAGGTGACATGTGTAATCCATAAGTCTAAAATGCAAAACTTAATTCATTCTTTTAACATAACCGTGAGAGTGAGTGGAGAGTGCAAGTGAGAGTACGAAAAGAAGAGGAGTGAAATTTTGGCCAAGAAGAGAAGGAGGAGAGTGTAACTAATTTTGGATGAATTTTGTAGAACGATTTGAAGAAAGCTTGATCAAGACTAAATATTCATCAAATACCCAAAATATTAGGAAAAAAATGGTAAAGGAGAGGCACCAAACGCGTGAGTGTGCTTGAAGATAAGTTCGCAAAACTGCGAATATATTTTAATTGTTTTCTATGAATAAGTTATTTGCAAAAGAATTGATAACATTTGAGTGTTCTTTAAATTGATTTTATGCAAATGGTTTCTATTCATAGAGAATACCAAGTTGTGAGTATACTTTAAATTGAGTTTATGTAAATAATTTTTATTTGATCTGAAATGAATATTTATGCTGAGTTTTATACAAATGATATTTTATAAGTGAATATTGTTGGCATAAGTGTAAGCTTTGGTCGTATATGATTTTTAATTTAAAAGTTAAATTTTATATGATTGAGAGTTACATTGAAATAATTCAATTATAAATCCCCCTATACTTGATTTAGAAAATAAGATGAGTCATAGATGTAAGAGTTGCTTTTGCCTAAGGTATAATTATACCGATATATTTATAGCGATTAACCTGCTACGGATAAGTAATGTAGAGCCAACTCCGTAAATAGTGGTTAACCAGTGACAGGTAGTCAATGTAGAACTAGCTCTATGACTTGTTATGCGTAAGCGATACAAAACCAGTTCCGTAACTATGAATCCATAGCGGTTATCCTATTATGAATAAACGATGTAGAACTAGCTCCGTAAATAATGGTTAATCAGTCCTGAGTAAGAGATACAGAACCAACTCTGTGATTTTAGGCATAATGTACCATATGGTAAAGAAACTAGTGATAGGCTACGTTGAATAAGAAAATTCATGTAATAATAATACCACCACTATTTATTTTTAAAAGTGATTTAAGAGGTACCATATAGTATAAATTCTAGTGGATGACTTATTTTCAGTATGAAAGTTTTAAAAAAATTTATTGCCACCACTGTTTATTGATTAAGAAAAATGGAAATTGGAAATTGGAAACTTTTATACTATGAGTTTAATTTCGAAAAGCATTTTGAAATCATTTTGAAGAAAAATTAAAATTATGTTTTACGAAATATTATGTTATTACCAGATTTAATGATGCACGAATAAATTGTTATAAAAAATGTTTTTCCATAAACTTTATGATTTTATGGAATATTGCACTTATATTGTCATGAAAAGTTCAATTTTCTTGTAAATTGATTACACTCATTCAATTTGTTTAGCTCACCCTTATTTTTATGTTTTTAAACAAACTACCCCAGATATATGTACAAGTGTTGTAGTAATTGGAACTTCGACTCAAGATTAGTTATATCATCAGATGTTGCTGTGTTTGTGTCATTTTGATATGTATATTCGTGTAAAGAATGGATGTTTATAAAAGCTTTAAAATGAAATGCTTGAATACGTTTTAGCTTTTTAAAGTTTATTATAGTGATTGTTGATAATTATTTATTTAAGATTGTTTGTGAGTGGACTTAAAGTCCATAATTTATGGTTAAGAAATTAGTGTGAATATAGAAGTATTTTAAAATGTGTTATGCAAGTTTTTTTTAAAAATTTAAGAATGTCAAAATGCAGTCATTGTGCTGTCAAAATTTTTAATAATATGGTTAAAAAATTAGCACTATTTTCCATGCTTTTAACTTTTAAAATATAAAAGCTTTTTAGCAGTTCAATGACTTGGTTTTATGGGAACCTTTCGATCAAATTAGATATCGATTGAAGGGCTACTGTAGGGTCGTCGGGAGGGTTCTACTCAAGTTTCATAAGGAAAATTCTAGGATAGATCCTTTCATTAATTATTGGTCCGTAATATCAAACTGGATCATCTCAACGATTAAGGAAGTATAACTTTTTTGTGCTTAAAGAATGTTTAATAAATTTTCTAATTTTTTAAATTTGAAAATGCTATAGTTTTTAATTTAAAAATACTCTTTTTTATAAATATCATTTAAAAAATAATGACAAAACACACAGAATATGAATATTATATATAAATTAGTTAAACATCAATGATATGATAATTCAAGTTAACTCTTAAATTTGAATTAAATAAAATAAATATAACTTAAGTTAATAATTAAAATAACTATAATAAATAATTAATTTGAATTAAATTTTATTAGTTCAATTTGAGTTTAAGAATTAAGTTGAATCATTATATAAGTAGCATTTAATTGATTCACATATTATAATTGATTCATATGTAATATTTATGTCGGATATTTTTTTAATCTTTTAATCTAGATGTAGAAGAATAAAATTTTCAAAAAATTAAAAATTTTAGAAAGCATTTATGAAAAATTTAAAAATTATACTTTTAATTTTTTTTACCTTTAAAATTTTGTAAATCCTCATAATATAGAGGTACAAGAATGAACATCTCCACAGTTATAAGGAAAGATTTCCACAGATGAAATTGCCCCTGCCAAAGTTGGCTGATTCTACTACCGTTAATTGAGTTATCTTAGGGTTTTTGTTCTCACAAGAACCAAATGAAGTAATGGTTACTCAAATTTGACAAATCTGGATATGTAATCAGTATTTAATCGACTTTCTTTGCAGGTAGGAGCGAGTAACCCGTTGACAAGGTTGTCATTATTGGTAAGCTAAGAAAACATGTGATGACGGCCACTTTCCGTATATTGAGGTTGACAAACCTGTAAAACACACAAAGTCGATTGTCTTTTAATTGCCGAAAGTTTACATTTCTACCGACCATGACAACACTTCAATCCGCTGTTTGTTTCACCAGTCACTTGCCCTAACCTAGAAGATAATTATGCTCTTGTTTATCTTCTATTCTTGTTTCATGTTTGGGTTTGTTATGTATTATATCTTTTTTTTTTAATTCAGATATCATATACGTTATCGTAACATAATATTGTTTTAACTTCCGATCTCTTTGCTAAAAGCTAAGTAAGAAAATAGAGACGAGACATTTGACTACCTTGTTTTAGTTGGATCGTGTTGACTGGCGCATTCCTTTTGTTAAACACTTTCTTAAGCAATGACTTTTTTGTTTGGTTTTCTAAGTTTTGGTTTGAACATAAGGTAAATAGGGATTAAGTAGTAAGAGGACATCCAAAACCCTATATTTAAGATTTTAATTTCGAGTTATTTAAATTTGTATTGGAGATATAAATTTATTTCATATTAAAATTTTAATACATTATTTGAGCTGAAGATGTCAATTAACGTATGAATCTACCAAATAGATTGCACAAATCATATAATCCACAATATATTGCATTTGAGTTAATTAATGATTAAAAAAATCAAATTGGCTCATTTAATCATAAAAATTTTAAATTGATCATTTTAAATTATATTAATATATCTTGTTATTAAACTTATTTCTAGTTTATTAATTAATTCATCGATTTTTATAAATTCAAAAATTTTTAAAAATTATAATAAAATAGTTAATTTTTATTTAGTAGTTTTTTAAATTAAAATTTAACTTTTTATATGAACAAGGATATTTTATTTTTTAATCTTTCATCAAAATTTTTAAATTTTTATTATATGTTAATTTTATAATAATATAATGTCAGTTAAATATTTAAGCCTTAAACTTTTTATATTATAAATTTATTTTTGTCCGAGTTTTAAAATATTAAAAGTATCCGGGCAAAGAAAAAAGAAAAACATACACAAATACCAAATGAGTGTCGAGAAGACGAGAGTACCCTTTTCCACTATCGTCACGCCAAAGTCAGTACCTGGTCGTTTTCGACTTTTTCGCACGTGAGCCCTACTTGTTCAAATAAAAATCGAAAGCGATCGAACCAATTATAAGAGGTCAAGAAGTCTTATTGAATTAACCTTAGCTAGTGGGTTGCAAAAGTTGATAACAGTAGCTTAGTTCGGAGCATTCACATCGCATCTAGGTCGTTTAGTTATGTATTTGCTTTATAAATTATTTGAATCCAACAATATAACCAGATAAGTCTTGGTATCTCTTAATTTGAAACGATAACAATTTCAATTTATGTAGAAATTTCATATCTCATATTCAAAACATTGATAACCTTCTTTGAATTTCTTCATAACTTGTATCTGACTTCTTAAATCCATCTGATTAATATTGAATTATTTATAAACTTTAATTAGAGATATAAACAACTAAGTTATATTTTCCTAGTTTTGTATTGATACTTCAATTAGAATTTGTATAAGAAAACATAAGAAGATGAAACTGAATAGATCATTTTTTGAGTGATTGTTTTTTTATTCCTAATAAAGAACTAAAACAATTAGATGACAAGATTTAAGAAGTGCATTAAAACGAAGCAGAGACGAGATCAAGAAACCATATTGGGTTTGCCCACCTGTATGTCTGCAATGCGCGGCAAATTGTCATTTATGGCTCTTAAAGGCATTGTCATTCTAAAGCTGAATATCTTGGGATCATCGATTACTCTACGTACCCTATTCCATAAGCAATGCTTACGCACCAGATGACGCTGGCTTCCATTAAATCCCAAGAGCCAATCTTCTTTTACCTGAATTTCAGTTCGCTGTTGGCTTTTTGGCCTCAATTTTGGGTTTGACTTAGTAGCAGAATATGCGTTTGATCTTATTTTATTAATTTTATTTACGTATTTATATGAAACTAATATAAATATGTGGTTAACAATTAATGGCACATTTTAAAAACAAGTAAGGACAGATGATCTTTTGCCTTGATCTGGAGCCTCAAGATTTAGTCTGAATTGTTGTGATGGAAAGTCTTGCCACACGCATGAGACATATAAGTCACCCTCATGCAATTTATTCAGTTGAAAATGATAAATTTGTTCGTTCCCTTCGTAAGAATATAATGCGTAAACTTAGATTTTAGGGGAAACATCAATATATTCGTATTTATGAAATAAACACATAGCATATAGTTATTAAGTAAAACTCTACTGATTCTTAATATGATATGTTTTGGTTTGCGAATGATTTTGGAAATATATTACAATATTCACTTAACAGGCATTTATGGAAAATAAATATTTACTAATAAAGCAAACCTTAAATATATAAAGATTTTAACTTCGATGTTTAATGACTGGTACTTCTGCTAAAGTAGATGCCTGGAAACTTGTTACAGCATTCGTATGAAGGATACAAAGGATCTCCTTCGCGCTCAATATTGGTCTTATGATCGTGAAAATAATAATTTACTGGCGTACTTGACAATATTCGTCAATTGCTTCCCATCGAATCTTTAGAACACTAAATTTAAAAACCATCGCTCTGGCTGGAGACGACATGGAATGACATTTATCATTCTCACCCTAGAAAGGACGTCTTCAATATTAATTCCCACACCATAAAATTGGTCTGATGTGGAGTATTGCATGGTCGTCTCCTCTGTTTTACCGAATTTATAATAAATTGAGATCATATAGTCATTTTCAAAAAATATGAGATCATATCATAGGCTGCCTACTTACTTGGCATATAGGAGACGACCGAAGTTATGGTTAGCTGAGCCGGTTCGGTCCGCTTCACCTGAAACTCTCCAGCTTGCCTCTTCTCACCACCTCGTCCGGTCCTAAAGTCTGATGAACTTCTCCATCGTACACGCTGTCGCATCATTATCTACCCCTCGCATGTGGGTCCCATGTCGGCACAGACAAGTGACGAATACTTGTCACAAAACAGTGTTAATAAATGCCAAAAATTAGATAAAATGGCTGTCCTGAATCGCCTAAAAAATCTATTCCGTGGCCTCAAATCGTCCACGTATTCCCACCTTCACTCGTTATCACCCCCAAGTTTCTCTTCATCTCATTGGTTACATAAGCAAACAAAATCAATAACCATGCTACAAAGCATCCATCTCTACACACGCTAGCCCCCACCAGTCCCAAAATCTCCAACTCTCTCCATCTCTGTGTGACTTAAAGGTTTTGCTTGGAGTTTTATATTAAAGAAATTCTTCTGAGTGCTTCGGTTATGCAAAATGGGAATTGAAGTGGAGAGCTTGAAGAACTTGACAGGTCGGGGATGGAGCAGTATGATCGCGAAACGCTGTGACTCCTGCAAGATTACGCCCGCGACTGCGTTTTGTAGGGCGGATTCCGCTTTTCTCTGTATGAACTGCGACTCCAAGATTCACGGAGTTAACCAACTCATGTCTAGACACGAACGTGTGTGGATGTGCGAGGTGTGCGAGCAAGCACCAGCTGCGGTCACTTGCAGGGCTGACGCTGCGGCCCTTTGTGTCACTTGCGACGCCGATATACACTCTGCTAATCCTCTCGCTCGACGCCATGAGCGTGTTCCGATCGAGCCGTTCTTTGATTCGTCAGGCTCGATTGTCCGATCCTCGCCGTTTAATTTTCTGGTGCCCAGCGAAAGCAATGGAGGGTCAGGATATGACCAGAACGACGGTGTTGCGGAAGGCGCTGTTTCGTGGCTGTTACCTAGCCCACCGGAGCTCAATTCCAAAAGGGCCGTGGAAAATATTAGCTCTGATCATTTCTTCACTGATATGGATCCGTTTCTTGATTTTGAGTATCAGAATTTGATGGAAGATGGGAAAATCTTCCAGAAAAATAATCATAATCATGGTCATGGTCATGGTCATGGGGCCAATGATAGTGTCGTGCCGGTTCAGACCAAACAAGCAGCTCATATCAATCCTGTGATCAACGCCGAGAATTGTTTCGATATCGATTTCTGTCGATCAAAGCTAACATCTTTCAACTACCCAACTCAGTCTATTAGCCAAAGCGTAAGTATTAATCCCACATGTTCACCCTGCTTTTGTAAAAACGGAGGTATGGAACTGAAATTGGAAGCGTGCGTTCTTTTGCAGGTGTCATCTTCGTCTCATGATGTTGGTGTGGTTCCAGATGGGAGTTCCATGTCTGATACATCATTCCCTTTTAACCGAAACACCGATTCAAGCATAAATCTCTCCACTACCACTGGTTCTAATCAAGCAACTCAGCTTTGTGGACTTGACCGTGAAGCCAGGGTTTTGAGGTACAGAGAGAGAAGAAAGAATCGGAAGTTTGAGAAAACTATTCGCTACGCTTCACGTAAAGCTTATGCTGAGACCCGACCAAGAATCAAGGGCCGATTCGCTAAACGGACTGAAATCGAATCCGACATCGATCAACTCTACCACTCTTCCTCCGTGACTTACATGTCAGAATCACAGTATGGCGTCGTCCCTTCGTTTTGACGAGTAGGTTCGGGAAAGCCAGTTACTTTTGTGGACTATAATTATCATGATCTTGGAAAAATTTGGAGAATTAGAATAATCTTAAGTTGGTGTTAGCTAGACTGTTTAGTGTTGGTTTGCTTGTAGATTTACAGAAGCAAGGTACTCAACTTCTGCAGATGAAATTTATGTTTCGCCTAAGAAATCGCCCATTTACTTTTTCTTGTTTGGGCCTCTGTAACAGTTTCCATGTCGTAATTAAAATCCTTCTCCCTTGTTCTAAGTTCAAGCACCTTCACCCTTTGGATTCTGCTCAAAATTTAATCATAAAAAATTGAGTTTTGCTTTAAGTTTTAATTATAAAAAATGCAGCAATCATAGGCCAACGACTTGCAGAATAAATTTATTTTAATTAGGCACTATGACATATCTAATAAAACTAAAAACAAAAGTTGTGCACTTGTTCTGGAACTTTCTCAGTACCTAATCAGCTCACGCTTGGAAGAACAGCTAAGTCAAGCTTCCCTAAAAAATATGCAAATCGCAAGGAACCACAGGTTCTTGACCATAAAAAACTATATCCTCTTGAGTTGGCTTTCTAAAGAAAGGAAATTGGGCGGCCACCTTCCATGAAGTCAGAACTGACCCTTGTATAAAATAGTTATATCTTTGTGCACGTTTGGAAGTTTTTAAAATTCTATCTTTGTACTTGCCCATATTTATCAAAATCCTTGAATTCAATAGTCCAGCTATATCCGCCTCTTTGTACGTAGGCAAAGGGTAACATCGAAAAGCATCCATTTGGTAACAATATATGACTGTCCAGAAATGGTGTAGGTTCAGCTTCACCCTGAATTGCTGACACTCGGCTTTCAAAAATTGGAGAAGGGTGTGCGTTTGGGCTGTAAACTGCATCATTTAGGATAATACAGCTCCAGCTGGTTGTACTAGGCTTGGCGCGCCTTGTAGCATAATCTGGTTGAATTAAAATTACAATGTTTCCATGAGACCTGACAAGTAAACTTGTTTCTTTAATTAATATCGCGCAACTCTTTTAAGAGCCTTTATGCAGGTAGGACCGAAGTCATCAGATTTTGGGCTGGTGGATTTCAGCTGTGTGTGTAAATATTTATTGAATCAGAAGTTGTTGATGACCGTTTGAGGGATTGCAGTTTTTAGATTATAAGACCAAAATTTTGATGTTCAGGTGCATTCATATGGAATTTCTACCTCATAATGGTACTGTACGTTCTTCTTTGTTAGTGGTTGAACTGAGAAGCAAGTTGATTTAGAAACATACATACATTTAAAATACATACACTGTAAACTGCAAGTCAGTATGTTGTTACTGTGGTTCTGTACATATATCGTAAGCAATTTGAGCACTACCACCTAACGCATGCACTTTGTTTTCAGAAGATTTTGTGCTTCGTTGGTGCCCTTTCGGATGACCATAAGGTACAGTCAGTGATCCAACATCAGAGGGAAGGATCTAAAACAAGTGGATGCTATTCTTTTGGGGACCATTTTGTACAGTTTCTGGAGATGGGTATGTCTCTTGAAAGGAACTAGCAATCACTGCATATCACACATCACAGAGCAGGGACTGTGTATTATAGATTCGTATCACCCACCTACGAGTTCAAGAACAAGCTCAAACAATTATTTCGAGAGGGATATTTATCTGCTTTCTTTAAGTTTGCTTACATACAATCAAGGTTAAAAGAGTTGGATCATATTGTTCCAGGAATAATTAATTAAAAATCTATAGAATTAAGAAGAAGACAGCGTTGAGTGGTGGGGATTGAGCGTGTGAGAGACGGTGGCAAGGATTAGTGAGGAGACTACATGTTTGTGTGTGTGTCCGCGTCGGTTTGTGCATGTGCATGTGCATGTGCAGAGGTAATACCAATCAAAGGAGTGTGGGGTCTTACGGTGTAGGAAGGGCATTTTGTGGAGGGGCCAAACAACCTTGGGCACGTCACGTGGGCCATCGGCCCACAACGTGTCGCACCGCCACTACTTGCCTACGAGTGGTCCATCCACTGCCGTCTTTATCCACTTCTTACACCTCCCCACCCAACCATTTCGTACCCTATCATTGACTGCAATAATACTTGTTTATACTGGCTTTGTTGGGTTAAATTGTTAATTATATTAATTACATTTCAAGAACAAATTTAAATAATATCACCTAAATTTATAGTGAAGTATAATTGTACTTTTAATTTCTTTTGTTTGTTTTCTTCATTTTGTGACTCTAATTTGGTTATATAAACATCTTTTTTCATTTTAATATGAGATTTGACATTTACTTTTTATGTAAAATATCTTAAATTTCCATTTGTTACCTTTCTTAAGCCTCCTTTTCTTTCCCGTATGAAGTCCTTTCATTCATACAACTCTTTTGTCATCTTCTGACGTTGTAGGTCCATCAACTTTTATTTGGTCTAACATATTTTTGTACAGATACATTTTAAAACTATTTGTAACAGTTGAATTCAAATCAATAATTAATTATCTTTTCTATAAATTTATAAACTCTTTTTGATTTAAAATCGATTTCCCTGTCACTAACATTACTTTCCTCTCTCGTCGTCTACTTTAATACAATCTATTACAAATCACATTCATAATGACCTAATAGCTAAATTAACTTATAATCAAGAGAAGAATAAATTAGAAAAGTAGTTAATTAAAAATTGATATAATAATATTTTTACAAATTATTTTTACCTTTCCTTTCTTTCCAATATAAAATTTGATATTCTCATTTTATAAAAAGGTAATTAGTAGTTTCTATGGATCGAATTGAAACTGAACTGTACATACGGTGGCTATGGAGATCATAATGCAAGTGTGTCTTATAAGTTGTCAGGGTCCTGGCAAAATATTCGAGCACAGATATAACACGTGCTTTTTCTGCTTTGTTTCCATCTTTATGTGTGTATTTTCCGAGATTCTTCAGCCTGTTAATCAAAGCTTCACAACATTGTGCACAAGATTTAGTAGAAAAAAAGGTAACTCAATTTCCAAATGGCATTAAAAAGAGGGACTGCTTTATAATCATAATAGGAAAGCTTAGTACAACTGGAAGCAGTCAGTTTATGCCAAATCACGTCGTTCCTATGATTATACAAAAAATCATCGCATCTTGTCTTAATGGTTAGTT
The DNA here is from genome assembly GCA_025504915.1 of Erythroxylum reticulatum. Lineage (NCBI taxonomy): Eukaryota > Viridiplantae > Streptophyta > Magnoliopsida > Malpighiales > Erythroxylaceae > Erythroxylum > Erythroxylum reticulatum. The sequence goes on along the minus strand of JANSVA010000008.1, from coordinate 780,945 downwards.
CTTTTCGATAGTGTTTTATGTAGAGGCTATTGTTCTATTGGACGTTACAAATTTTACGACATCAATAAGTCCTTTTTTATGTACTCTGTTTTCAGGGTATAAACTGGTTATGTACTAATAATCGTGTGATGGCTTCCTGTTGTCTGTTAATATGATCCTTTTGACAAATAACTTCGAGATGTATTAATCATGTATAAAGTTCTCTTTAGTCATCCTTCCAACTGTTCTTTAATCTTTAACTAGTGATAAGATTGAGGTCAATTAGATGGAGTTGAGTTTTTTTCTAATTAAACTTAATAGCATTAGCTACTTCTCTCACAATGAATTAATTAAGTACTTCGACATGATTTGGATCCAACTACGTTTTAGATATATTCATTAGATTAATTTTATTAAATTTGAGTTCTAGAAGTGTTAATTTTCTAGATGAATCAAAAGGAATGAAGATTAGCTAGATTCAAAGTAGAAACCAATGATTGAAAGATGTTTATGGAGCACACGCCTATATCAGTAGAGGACATAGCCGTGTGAATGACCGTATGAGTTTCTGTAACTTCGTGCAACTTAAATGATGATGCTTCAAGGATTGACACGCCCTTGTGGAGTTTTCGAAGTGTTATTTGTCTTAATCAATCAAAAAGAACTAAGATGGGGTAGATTCAAAGTAGAAACTGATGACTAGAACATGTTTCTGGAGCACATGCCCATGTCCATGGAGGATTCAACCATGTGAATGACCGTGTAAGCGTATGTAATTGTGTAAATTGAATGACTACGCTTCAAGGATAAACACGCTCTTGTGAAGTTAAACACACCGTGTCCACTGACTGTTTAAGTTATTGTGACTATATATCTCCGTGATATCAAGATTTGAGGCTTAATTACATCAATCATTGTCACTTTACACGACTATGTATGGTTTAAAAATCTTATCTTCTCTTATTTAAAATGCTTGATAAGAGACAGAAGTTGTAGGAGACATAAACACACGATGAAAGAAGAATTTTATAGCCCAAACAACATTAGCATTGTTCAACTACAATTTTACTTTTACATTGTAGGCGTTTTCACTTTAAAATCATGTGTTTAATTTATCTTCTAATCGTTTAAATAGTTTATTATTGGTAAATAATATTATCAATCTTGTGAGTATTATTAATTAAAATTCAATACAACATAGGTTCGTTTACTATGCTTTACAAGTTCATACATACTTGTGAGTTAACTTATGATAGTATTATTTGAATCATATAAAACAGAAATTTGATAAGGAGGCGAAAGGAAAGAAAGAAGGTAAGGAGATAAATTAATAGTCATATCAAAAACATCAAAAGATGTAATTAGCCCCTCTGGACTGGCTATAATTGTAAATATACAATATACATATATTTTGTTAAAGTTGTTATGTACAGTTAGCACAGAGGAAGTCTGTTGGTTAGCAGTTAGTTAAATAGTTAGGTGAACAGTTATATTTTGTTAATAACATTTGTACATATAAAGAGGTAAAAGGATGAATGCGGAAGTATCTGATATATTCATTACTTCATATTAGCTTCTTGTTAGCTTCTACTCGATAAGTGTTTAATATCTATTCATGGTATCAAAGCAAGCAATCGATTGTTGGCTATTGATAAACACATACTCTACTGCAATTAATCACTGTCAACCATGGGAGAAAATAATCACCACCAGGAACGTAGAAATCAAATCACTGAAGATCCTTTCTACCTTCAATCATCAGATCATCCTAGTATGCTTCTCGTTTCTTCCCCTCTTACTTGAACTAACTATATGTCCTAGTCAAGTGTTGGAAAATCGGGTCGAAATCTGATCAGAGCCGTAGCGGAATAATCATTAAACTCTTTCATGACTTTTGATTTCTTGAAAATCAAAATCTATTTAATTCTATAAAATGATTAACACATATCAAAATAAGACGGAAATTTAATTCATACGTTATTCCGAAGCTTATTTTTATTTTTGTTGTATCCCTTGAATCGTTCCCGAAATCGATCCGACTTAACCACTGTAGCCGTACAAGTGTCTGATCTCGAACGGTATCTACATAATATGTTGAGAGAACTCTGTAACTTTTACAAAGAGGATTAAACCTGAAGTGCTAGCTTCATAAAGTTCAAGCCTATTTATAACAAGCTTTGGACGTTTTAGTAGTTTAATTGAAATTAAATACTAATTTTAATTAAGCTTTAATTAGAATTATAAATAATTCTAAGTAAATACTAATTATGCCCAAATAAGATTCAATATATTATATTGATCCTTATTTATTAAATATCTCATATTTAATCATAAAGTTTCTCAAACTTTATAATCAAATTCAACTTGATTAAATTAATTTTGTTCTCTCCAACCCATTCTATATGTGAGACCCATTAGGTTCCCAAATATATTGACAATTATTATAAATTCTAATTCTAATTCATAAGTAGAATGAGATAAATTAAAAATCCTTTTAATTTATCTTTAATTATCTAATTAAACAATTTATAATCATAGATCAAGATTGGCATCTAGCAACGCATCATGACCACCCAAATATTTAAAAGCGTCAAAGTGATTTTGACTAACCTTTTCGTGCATGATTTTTCGTATAATTTAATCCTTTCATCAACCAATATTCCAATTAGATATAGAGAATAAAATTAATATCTACTTTATTTTAAGTCCAATTATATTAGTTCTCCGCCATTAGCTATTGATTTAATTATTGATCTTTGTAAACTGTTTACAAAATATCATTCCACATTGGCCAAGGATTTTCTGAATCAATATTAATCGAGAACAACGGAACATTCTCCTTAATTACTTTAGGTTGATGAATCCTATCTTGATCATTCAACTATCTCCATATAGTTCATGCTCATCCAATGACTACCGTTTAAACGACCTTTGATAAAATAGATCTCGAGTAATATCAAAACATAACAATCTCCATACAATATAACTTTGATGACCTCAAGTCAAAAGATCACTATACAATCATCACAATGAGAATTCCATAGACATACAAGTAATGTTCCAAATAGATTTCTCATATCTGGTCTGTTCAGCGAACTTATTCTCTAGCAAGCACCCACACGTTTGTTTAAGTATCTCTATACTTTAACCTATGAGATCAACTACTTCCTTCATAAGGAAAAACAAAACGTGTGCTAGTCTTTTTTCATTCTATTAATGTCTAATCCTAATCGAACAATTACTAGAAACATTTAGGAATATTACATATATGCAATATGAATCTCATAATTATAATCTCATTATAATTTCATTTGCAATGTATA
>JANSVA010000008.1:748651-762389 GCA_025504915.1 Erythroxylum reticulatum | reverse complement strand
TGGCATTATTTGTCACAAATATGAAACTCCCCCTAAATAACATAATTGGACATATAAGTATCAAATTCACAATTCATATGATAACTACTCCTCCTTAATCAAATATCAAATTCCCAAGAACATTAAATTTATCCAATCATCTAAATTTCTCCCTATTTGGACAAAAAGATACCAAAAAATAAGACAAATAGTCTCACATATACCTTAAAATCTCCCCCTGAATGGAACATTCATCATAAACAATTTGATGTCTCCCCGATGAGACAAAACAGTATCAAAATGCATAATCATAATAATCACCAATAGAGGCAGCGGAAGAATCATAAGCACACCAAGAAGAAAAACTACCACCATTCAAAACACTGAGAGATATGTCCAAAAGATAGAGAGATACTCGAGAGAGATCTATACTGATGAGAGAGCTGAGGACTTTTCGATAGAGCCAAATAGAAGTTACAATGCAAACTACTAAAAAAGATGAAACGACAATAGCAACATAAAAACTAAAGAACTAAAAAAAATCTTTACTTCTTTTTTTTACAACATAAAAAAACTTCAAAAATATAAAGCACACTGTCCTTGTGCCCCTCGAAGAAATTCAAACCTAATTTTTTTTTGGCTCGAATGAAGATGTGTAACATAAGTAACTTGCAAGTTCTCGATAATCAATCTTTTTTCTTTCTCTTGTTTTTCTTCTTTCGCTCACATCTCCAATAACATTTTCTACTGGATGATTTCTTTGGATTCGAGATGAAGAACCTTGGTTCAAATCAACTTCTACTATTTTGGTTGGTTCATCATTCGAAGTAACTGAAAGTTCATTAGTTCGTGCAATTACTTCCTTAAGAGTAAATAATTGCAAATCAGTTTCTGCAGTTACTTCCTCAGCAGCAACTAACTGCAAATCTGGGAATTTTCTTTTTTTTTCCTTCATTATATTTTGGTGCTTGTACTTGACCCTGTCTAATTCAAGCTTGTTTCGATACCATGGGATGCCGCTAGAAATTTAATAGAGAGTGACTAGATTTTCGGTTTTGACCCCTTTGAAACATCATTTGTAGTAACTGATAACATCTTGGGCTTATATGTCCAATGACTCCATAAAAATGACATGTGGGTATAAATCTTCGATTCTTTCTTTATGTTTCTTCTTCTCGGACAGATCTGGACATATTATTTTTCTCCTCACTCACTTTAGAGGACTCACCCTTATAGCCAATGCCTTGAAGGTCCCCTTTAACTTTACCAATTTTCAACAACTTTTCTAGCTTTTCGGTACCTCCATTTAATATTCTCAATCCCTTTTCGGTACTTACTAATTTCATTTTAGCTTCACCAAGCTCATTTGATGTCAACATTAAATTCTTTTCTAAGTCTTTATGGTGTTCTTCATGGAAAGATTCTCTTCCTTCAATCTTTCATTCTTTCTACGCGTTTTCACCCATTTTTCATACATAGCTTTGTAATCCACGTAAATATTCCCTTTTTTATCATCTAAGTCACTACCGTCGCTGTCATAATTTGATATTAGATCTTGAGCTGGATTGTTTTCAAAATTTTCCAATTTTCCCTCTTTTCAACCTTCAGTTACTTCCTTCTCAGTTACTGTTAAGCAAGTAACTAGACTTTTGCTATGTAAGTTAACCAACACAACATCATTCACTGTTTCTTCTTCGCTACCTATTCACTCTCGGAATTATTTTCACTTCAGGTGCTTATGTAGGACTTTCCTTTTTTCTTCTTCATAGTATTGGTACATTCGGATTAAATGTGTCTGATCCTTCCGTTCACACTTTTATGTCTTGAGTTGTTGTCTTGAATTATTACTCGATAAACTTCCGTCATATTGTCCAAAGTCGAATTTGTCCTTCTTTATTCTTTTCAACCATTTACCAAAATTTCGTGTGAGTAGTACTAAGTCTTCGTTTTCATCTGATTCATCTTCCAGATCATTCACAGTTTTTCTAATTTCCACCTGTAGTGCCTCTCTTGTAGCCATGTTCGCGAAACTAGGATCTACACTAACTTGCTACTAAGTTCTGAATTGGTGACCTTTCTCTATTACCAATTGAAAAACCAAAGGGTTAATTGTTTCACAAACTTTCCGCAAGCTTCTTTGGAACCAACAAAATAAAAACAAGCAAAACAGAAATAATAAAAATACCAAAAATTTGGTAATGCAGTTTAGCACACCTTGCTTACATCTGCTGAGCCCTCACCTAGCTTAATTGCTTTCACCGAAGTACAATAGATTTACCCAAGACTTTACTGAGTCGACACCACTTAACCCTTAACACTATCTCTCAACCTAACTTCCCGTGAAAGAATTTCACACCCAATAGTACGACCACCTCGTACTAACCTCAACAGATGATTTTTTCAATCTCTCTTTTAACAAAAGAACAATGAACAAATAACTCAAGTGATTAAAATAATAAAGAAAGAAAACTAAATACATTTGAGATAGAAAAGAACAACTTTCCGATGAGTTTCGCTTCACTAAAATAGATCTGGAAGTCGTCGCAACAACAATAGACTGATTCACATAAACACCAACACGAAGTATACGCAACCCATAAAGAAATCAATTAATAATCACTGAGCCAATGAAGAATGATGTAGCCAAAAAATCATTTACAACTCTAGAACATCGAGTTTGGAAAATTAGAAACTACCCTACGATGTATTTCAATCATAGCAAATGCACAACCTCGAATCAACAAGTCTGAAAAAGAATACCCTAACCCACAGTATACTGCAATCCCTGAAATCATGCACAATGCACATCCACTGCATAAGACCAATTTTGCATAAGGTGCTTCTCTATAGGTTGATGTAATCAGGCAATAAGAATGCATGTATTGCTTCATTGAATTTTGCGTAAAACAGTGATGCCTATAGGTCTTTAGCTATTCCAAAGAAGATTTTCTCTTCAACATAAATTTACACCTTCGTTATGCTCCCATGCCATAATACTCACACCCACCTAATTTTATCTCTCACACACACATGGCTTCAACTTTTCCACCCACATATATTAGCAATAGACTTCTTCTAATGATAGAAAATATACACTTCACTTATTCTGCTATCCACCAAAATCTCCGCAAAACAAATCTCTTTTTAATTAAAGCAACACCCTTGATGAGACATATATCTCTTTTTTAATGCAATTAACTCATGCCCACATAGCAAAACGCTACCTTCCAAATTAAAGAATATATGACAAACTTATAAAGGCTAGGATCAACTGTACATCAACTACTTCTTTATATTTACGTGGCCACACCCACACATGATCCACACCACATCTTTCCAAGATACACATCAATTGAAGATAAAACTGTATGACAACTAGAAGATTATTCCCGATAACTTTTTGAATTCAAGTCAAACTCTAATTAATAACTTATATGTCCAATTAATAAATAAGATGCTAAAACTAAATAAAAGATATATACCATATATCTTAATATAGACATCTAACAGTACTGGAATCATCTAGATCTGGATCATCTCGATGTGGATGATACTCTTGAGAAGACATATGACGAGGTTTTGACTTTTTCTTATTCCTTCTCCTTCTTGCATATCTTTCATCATCATCATCACTGTCTGACTTAGGATTAAGAGAGATCTGACAGTTGGGTTCACACATAGATGGGTCAACATCCCATACAAAATGTCCACGATGAAGTCTGAAATATACTGGAGCCCCGTTAGATTTGAAATAATGAATAGGAGGACTAGATTTACCTTCCGTATGAGAAAATATGGGTTGGATCATAAGGATTGCCCCAAATGTAGAAGGTCCAGATGGATCTTCATTGGCCTTAACATAGATGGACTTAACAGTCTCATCTCTCAAAGTCTTCAGAATCGGAGGAGTTATCATATGAAAAGAGCGTCGATGAGGCGTGTGGAACACCTTTTGATAATTGGTGATCCATTCAATAGGTATCAACTTTTCAAGCTCCTGTGTTGGTAGTTACTTCGGGATCTGAACGATAGTAGTCTGATCATTGGAATGATCATCGGCCATGTAAAGAGCATCCGAAGTGGAATTTAGGAAGTTAACCTTCAACATATGATTTTGTAGACAATAGATCATCTGGCGATGTAGAGTAGCCATGATGGCTATAGGATCTTGATCTGCTCCAGTGATCTGGATCTGAACTTGTAGTCGTTCAGATAAAGTAGGATCATCTAACTTGATGTTGAAATTAGATGCTACGGTCAAGATGACACTTTCATTGTTAAGCATTGTCAGCAGAATACCAATAAGAGCACTTTGGTACGTTGTGTAGGCAATGTTGAGAAGAGATATTCTGACTGTAGCAAGTACTCTCTTTCTTATGTGAAGTGTAAGAACAAAACGTATAGATCCAACATGAAGATGTGTATGATTTTGCTTCCTCCATAAGGAAATGAATTCTTTAGGGATTTTAAGCTTCACATGTTGTTCTGCGGTGGTAGATCTGAGACCACACTGTTCCAATCTTAAACTCTGGATAATTTCTTTCACTCGAAATCCAGAAGTAGACAAGATAATACGAATACTTGTCTTCCAAGATAGATTACGAGAATATATATTATACGAACTCAACAAAAGTAAATAAGACGCACAAAGACTATTTTCACAACAGGTCAAGTTTCCTTAATAGACCGACGTGAACACTTGGCCCTAAACACTACCCAAACGACATGCTCCGAAACAGGGGATCGAATCGCATCAAGTACTATCAAGACACTTCACTGTTCTAAATTCCCAACTTTAATTCTCATATCATCTGACCTTAACTATTGTCTTCCTGATTTCTCCGTCTCGATCGTCATTGATCCTCAAAACCAGCATCTTGAAAGCCAAGTGAGTGAATACACGTACGTCCGTATACTTGGTAGATAGTTGATTGTTGTCATGTAGGCACACTTCAGTTTGGGGACTCTTGAGAATGTTTCAAAGAATTAATGCTGACCATAAACATGGTCCGATCGATTTATGGCCAGAAACCAATCCCATGAATTGTGGTTTTCGAACCTTTTTTATAGGCAGTACTAAGGGGTATTTCCTTTTCTTCTTTGCAACTCTCAGCAACATTCTCTTAAAATAATTAATCATGGTCTGGAATGTCTTGATTTGAAATGCCTGGCAAGTGATTCCATTTTCAATTATTGGCACCTCATCATCTTCGTCTCAATCAAGCAAATAGTATCTGTAGAATCATAAGAAAAAACTAGTAGAAAATCGTGACCAGGCCACGGCAGGGTCTCCCATTAGCGCAAGTAGCTCGCTAGTGATCACTTTTATAATCCTTCTTGAGGTCTAAAAACAGCCTTCGATTGTTTTCTAGTAGGCCAGCCAAGAACGGACATGAGCACTCTTCTTTAGTTGGAAATCTCAATCTAAACCACGATCTAGCTCTTAGAGAAGAAGGAGGGGTCAAGACAGTGACGCAGACGATAATGGATGTTGCTCGAATGGCACTTCCGTCAAGCAAAGTCATGATTGTCAGATCATAAAAATCTTCTTAACAAGTACAAGAGCAATATATTTTGCAAATGGGCAAATGGTATCTCATCATAACTCTCTTTCAAGATATTGTGGTGGGTGAGTATAGTTAGTTCTAGCAAGACATGACTGAATGTTTGTATAGATTTCTTGAAGTCGAGAAAATTCAAGAGGAATTAATATTTTTCTATTTATCAAGAGTAATATCTCGCAACTCTTCAATCGAAAATTAAGAATAATCCAAAAATTTCCCACCGAATCATTTATGCGACCCTGTTCAATTTTCAAAGCATGCAACAATGTTTTTTGGCACATTAACAGCGTGTGAATCTAAAGTAAGTAACGAGAAGAAGTAAGTATGCAGTAAAAGACAAATCTCTGAGAAGCAAAGGGAAATCAACAACAATGTACTTGGCCACAAATATTGGTCTTATTACTCCCTGAAAAGGAATAAGAGACAATACAAAATGATTCGACAAAGGGAAAAAAAAAAAAGTAATAATCCAACAGAAACAGTACAGCATCTTCCAAAGAATGCCACATGAAGCTTGCGAAAGCAGGAATAGGGGCATGCATACGCAACACTTGGCAATGCCAAACATTAATCATCTTCTTTTCTTTTCCTGAAAAAAAAAAAGGCTCTTTGGTCCAGAAATGGTACACGGTTCTCTTTTTTTTTAATTAAAAGATATATATTTATTCCGTGGATCGTACAAGCGTTTCGTTTAAGGTACAAAAATTGACAGCATTTTACTTTGCTTTATTAGTTCTGTGCGTTTCTTCTCCGTAATCTCAGTTTGTACGTTGCTTAATCAGGTATGGAGCAACTTATGAACTAATGGTAAAGAAAGGAAAGGAAAATTTTGGCAGGTTTAATGTGAACTCGATGTTCCACCTGCCGCAACAAATTGAAACTACTTTCATAACAGCAACGCTTCACCAACTTTCCTGATACACGAGTAAGAGTGGCTTACATCACAAAAAAGTTGTACAAGTGACGAAGATTGTCATTGTTAACTAGAAATAGAAAAAAGGGTCACAAGTAGGGGATAGGAAACAGAAATCTAAGTACAGAAAGTTTCATCAGAATCTTTAATGCCAACACACAAGAGTTTTTGTTAGCAAGGCCGAAGCTTCACTGAACTCAAAGCTCCTACATATGATATGTCCACATCCAGTGAAAACTAGGGTCGTTTTGTAGTTGAATCGCACAGATATATATTTACTATTAGGGTTTACGATAGCATAGTGTTGCAGTAATTAATTTTGGCGGTGGACCTCGGTCAATGAATTGACTATTAGTAAAGGAAGACTAACACCACCAAAGTACCAACTCAGCACTGTTGCAGATGTGCAAGAGTCATGTGAAGCAAGACTTTTATAAGACAAAAGAGAGAAGAGGATGAAAGTGTCTAGACTCTCATTAAAGAGTCTGTAACTTGCAATTTCATCTCGCCGCATCAGGAACAGCTACAAGCCTAAAATCCTTACCTGCGCCCAATGGTCTCACACGTGCATGGCACGCGTGCCCTTCTTTACCAACCTGCATTACGTTTTTCAATTTCATTCTCTGAAGATTGAAATCTGCAGTCTCACGAGAGAGAAGAGCCTCCAAACGTTGAAGATGTCCCTGGAATTTGCATGTATAATTTGATGAAGACTTCACTTCTGTCAAGTTACTTTGGTTTCAAAGTTGAAAGTTTAATGAATTGAGATTCGTAGGTTTATGACAGATTAACTAATAAGTACAAGAAGAAGATGAAGAAGAATAGATTGTTCTTCCGTTAAACCTGAACAAAATTTTAATTTCCGAATTGGAAACCTAACCAGGGAAAAAGAGTTTTACTAGAAGGTCACACCATAGATCATATACAGACAACATCTCTCCAGAGAGCCAACTCAGTGCTCGCGCTCTGGCTCTTTGAAGATCTAAGATCTATCTAAAAGAGATAACCTAAACAAAAGAAAAGACAAAGAAAGAATCATTGAGTTTGATCTGAAGACTCACGGGTCTCCATGCTCTGACTCTGTTGTTCTACTACTACTACCTGATGAAGATGATCACCACTCCCCTGCTTCACCATTTGAACCCCACCACCATTCTCCAATTTCTCAGACTTTTCACTACAAGAGCAGCTCTTATCGCTACTACTGCTAGTGTCACCGAAAGAAGATGACCTACTAGACATTGGTGTTGCCAAGAAAGTTGGTTTATTTTCACCAGCCATAATCACCAGCAACTTCTCCGCAAACGACGACACTCCTTGTTTCTCGCCGTCCCCGATCTTGTTCCCTCCTTCACCCGCCTCCAAGTCCCTTTCTCCATCACCGTTGCCATTGTCAAGGTAACCAGAGAGTTTCCAGTAAGAGCATGCGAGAATCAAAAGAGCAAAAGCAATCAAACCAAGCATGGCAGCTAAGCCACCGAACAAGTATGGAACCGGTGAGTGCCACGGTGAGTGTTGTCCGACTGACGGATGAGGGGTGGCTGCGGTAGCGTTAAAGGGTTCTGTTACAGCCATTTTCCGGAGAAACAGAAAAACAGAAAATGATGCGAATATGGGTAATGGAGATGATGAAGAGACGCGAGTTTTGAGAGGTGACAGATGAATATGAGGTATTTATAGGAGGAAAGCATCTATAACTCTATAAGCGATGGTAGTGAGATTTGGTATAGCGAAGATTACAGGTTCTGTCTAGTTTTTGGTGATTTATGTCGTCATTTTGCATGAGAAGTGGGGTCCCTGCGGGTCCCATTTTCTCTGGCTTTCTTTTATCCACAGAACGCGCACTTGGGCTCAGGATTCAGGAGTGTATATATGTATATGTATGTATTTATACATACACCATATAGGTATAGCACGCACTTTGAAGTTGATTAATAAATCGAACTTAGGAAACCGTTGGGTGGGTCTTTTAGGATACTGGGGTCCAAGTATCAATACTTTAATTCTTTAATCATAGCATAATATTGAATTATGATTTATTCCAAAATCAAAACTCGAGCCATTCTTTAATTCAAAGAGCACACTAGCCACTGTTCTTAAGTAACAAACATTAGGCTTTATTTAGTGAAATATCAGTAGTTTCTATTACTCGACATTGATGTGATCAAAATTGGGTATGGTGATTATTATCGTGTTGCTATTGCTTTAGAGTCGAATTTACAAAGAAAACAATTTAGATGATGGAGGAGAACCGTCCTACATGTTGGGCAGCTTTCTTAGTTTGTGTTTAGTGACGAGGAGATTACTACTTTTATCTATTATCCCTTTAGCTTGTTAAACACTTCACTAGAGCCACTAAAAGGGCATTAAGAGACATGACACTTAATTTGACAACTAGAAATTATGCAAGATTACTGCGGCATAAACATAATCCTTTCCGGAATCAAAATTGTGTCACTTCCTAACAGCCTGCCTTTAAATGTACGCGTCAGCTTCAGGGATTAGATTTATAAGGACATAGCTAATTAATTGGATGTATTGTTGAAGGGTCTTTTCAGTGAGCAAAAATGATTTTAAGGGTTAATGAGAGAGTAAAAAAGGATGGTTAGATAATTACTTGATAACAAGTTCTACATCAAATTCAATGGTAGGATTTCAATTTCTTCGCCTCGAGGTTGATAATTTTAGAAGTTAATGATAATGCTTAATTACAAATGAATAATTACAATACGGTACGATAATAATATTAAGTAAAAATTTCATTGACATGCAGTGTTAGGAAAGGTTCGATAATACGTAATTTTATCTCTAATCAATAGAATGATTGTTTCCAAATGATTAACATAAAAATAAAAATAATAAAAAAACTACTCAATCAAATTAAAAGTTTAAATTAAATCCTTAAAAAGTAAGTGCCGTCTATTACAAATTTATCATAATTACAAAAGAAAACAGTTAAAAGAATTATGAGAATTACAAAGTTCTTTTTAAGAGGAATCCTTTATCTAAATCTAATGTGCCAAAGTTTTATTACATTTTGAGTAAGTTTTAATATTCTCATATCATTCATGATCACATTCTTCTAATTCTTCTTAAACCTCTCTTTTTTTTTCTGTTTTAATTATAATCTCTTCACATCTTTTTATTGATCATCTGAGTGTGTTCTCTCTTCAATTCACCTAAATTTGTCTATCTTAATTTATTAATAATAATGCTACTTTTAGTGTTTTTTTTCTTTTTTTTACAAATATTCAACGCTATTATCTTCTTTTTGCCGCTAAATTGGAAGATCGTGACAAATTTGTTGTCTTTTTAATTCAGATACATTCTTCCATGTTTTTCGATTATAAATATGTTCACCAATTCTGGAACTGGCTTGGCTTGGATAATATTGTTCCGTTTACGAGGATGTTAAATTTTTTCCAAAAACGATTTAGAATTAAGAAAGAAACTAATGTTCTTCCTAGTATTGGTGATGATTATTATGAATTTCCTCCCGAACACGAAATTGTCACTCTAGCTAATAACGCTTAACTGAAGGTAATAAGACATTAAAACAGCATGGGAATCGATACCAGGTTTTGTTAGTGCCTTCAGGCAGCTTTGGCTTTTGAGTGTCTCTATTGAAAGAGGTAAAAAGGAAAGTTTGGTTGGCAGAGCGTAGCAAAAGCCAAAGGTGGCTGACACGGACGCTACTTTGAAACGCTCATCATTCACAAAACTCCATTACGGCGAACAGTCTCCAGTGCGTGATGGTCTTGTACTGTTACTCAAAAGCTGTTGCGGTGCTTTTGCTTTCAAGCTTTCTTTTCCTTTTTTCAAGGAAAAATTGGCATTTACAATTCGAAGTAAGGTTTTTAATTATAAATTATGGATTATATTATAATTATAGACTATTAAAATATTTTTAAAACTTGATCACAATTAATACAAGCGCAATTATAATAACATACTAGAATTAGGGTTCAAACAATTTGTAAAGTTGTCATTCACTGCCCGAGGATGATAGACAAAAGCAAGTTTCCTTCGTCAGTCATTGTATGTTTATTTCTTTCTGAAACTAAATTTTTTTAAATTAGAACCTTTTTTTTTTTTTTGAACAGGAAATGGTTTGGTCTACATTATTTATGATCCTTTTTGGAGTGATGAGCACTCTACAAGCAAATAAGCCTAAAAAACAAAAATATAAAGGAAGAAATTTGACAAATCTATGCTACGTTTTGTAATCGAATACAACTATGTTATAGTGCTGTCCCGATCGTTTGCTTGTTGTTATCTGTTAAAGCAAACACAAAAACATGAAACTATAGGGAATGATCATGTAGTGTGTGTGTGTATTCAGTCTTAAAAAGTTAAAACTTCTACCACTGTACGCCAACTCACCTTTGAATGCTTTTGACTCGGATTCCATATAATTCTGAAACTATATATTAAATTCACGGTTACATACGATAAGGTCATTTGAAGTTCTGAAGGGTTTTAATGAACAAAAAGAAACCAAAAATGCAACCCAGCTGGTTACAAGTTGACAAGCTATTGACTACTTTAGATGTAATTTGCTATACACGTAATTCTGTGTCACTAAGCCGCATTTCGGGTGGCGGATAGTTTTATCGAGCCAGTCAAAAAAATTTCAGAATCGTACTTGAAACAGTGGCCGCAATTTCTGTCATTCACGTCACCCGTACAAAACTCATAGATCATCGAGAGTTTTGAGAATGGAACCAAAGAGGAATTAAGACCCCTCCACTAGTTCATGCCTTGCCTGCCACCCCCGTTTTGCTTCCCCGGTAATAGCAGTTTTATGTATGTAATCGAACTTGGCAAGTACTCATTACGCTTACGCAAACGCTACTATCTGTAGGTCTAAAGTTGAGAAACAGACAGGGACCCAAGGCTGGCTGACCTTTAACCCTTCATTGCGTGTGCAAATGTAAAGTAACTCGAAATGTTTTATTGATGCTGCAAGTTAAGGTTTGAATATAGTAGAAAAGATATTTTATTTAATACTTATTGGTTTTTAAATAAAATTGCTACACCGTTATAAGGATTTTGAATAATCATATCTTTATATCATGATCATACTCAATAATGTTTTAATTTTCCTTTATCATTACTTGTTTTCTTGTAAAAAAAAAGGTTTAATTTTACAGAATTTAAGGACTCAGCTGTCCCGCCCAGATAATGAGTTGGTATGGGTCCCTTCTTGTCATATTTCCACCACCTAACGTACACGCCAAGGACAATTGACTATCGTCTCCATGTGATGCCTCTCTAGCTCCACATAATTGTAGTTAGTGTCGTCAATGTTTCCACTAAGAATATGTTTTATCTTATTACTCTTTGGATTTGATAGTTTATTGGATTAAAAAAAATTTGAGCCAATGGAATATATACTGACAAGCAAATCCTAACCAAATCCCACTTATCTTAATATTTTATTGGTTTAGTTTACCATACGTTTCTCTCTTCCTTTTAATTGGTTACTTAACACTAATTAATTCCTTACGACCCTTCATTACAATTTTTTGATGTTTTACTGTTACCATTGTCCGTTTCAAGTCACAACTTTGGCATCCAAGGCGACTTCAGATTCCGTAACTTCATTGCATATCTTTATTTATAATATTGTAATCATATTTCAGATATGTACGGACCAAAATGTTGGTAGTTTAGCACTATGTATTCTCATCAATTTGGCAATCGAATATCAGGTAGAGTTATTGATTCTATCGACCAGAAATGTCAGTTAAAACTGCAATCAGGGGAGTTTACACGTGATGGGTAGCTTAAAACTTGATTAAATAAGTTCCAACTTCCAAGTGAAGATTCTATTGTTAATGGAAGATAATATTAGAGGTACCATGTTTGTACCAACTTCAATTAACTTTAGAATTTGTTCGATGCACTTTCTAGTTCATTTAGTGTCATATACGGATAAGTTTATCAAATATTCGGTGGAATCTACGTAATCGCAGGTGGAATGATTGATCATAGTAAACACTAAACCTCACATCATCTTTTCTATGCATTGATGCATGGAACTTAATTAAACTAATACTTTGTTGAAGTGGGAATCCCACTACACCATCATATTTTTCCTAAGGTTGTTTCAGCATAGAGTATATGAAGTGCGGTGACCATGATCATGATTGATTCATGGCTGCTCTCCCCATTGTCCAAACAACTTTTTAGCTTCCCTTGTGCTAATCACTACTCATTTCATTTAAAAAAAAAATTATATTAATAATGGACAACAATGCTTAACCCTAGTAATATTGACAACTTAAATCCTAATAAAAAAAACAAGATAATGGATAAGACACTTGACTGGAGAGAACTAACCTGTATATGGTTGGCCAGCTGTCACTAACTTCACTTATAATAAGTGAAGGGGTACACGTAATAACATGAGTCTACGTAAAAAAGGAAGATGATTCACCAATAGATCACATAATTGAGTGGCATAATGTTGGAATGTGAAGAAAAAAGGTTATAACATGGAGCAATTGTTCCCTACTTGGATGATATCTCATTGTTGCTTTTAATTATTTGTTATATTGATGGAATGGGGTATCCTTTTATCTCATTTTTATGTATCAATGATCTTATGGAAAAGCATTTAAAGATGCCACGATTCATGTAGAATAGTAAGATTGACATAATATATTGGACTTCGCTAGGGAATTAAAAGGTTACCTGTTCCAGCAAGTATTACGTGTTGACTTTTTATTACTTGAGCACATAAAAGTTTTCTTTTTTCTGTTCACAGGTTATAATCGAGTCGCTTGGATTAAACACTTTAACCCAAAGTTACTAATACTGTACTGGGTTTGGTATCGGATTGAATTCTGGAACGGAACTGTATCGGTACCGGTTAGTACCGGGTACCGTTTCAGGTAATTTTTAAAATTTATAAAATAGTCTCTGAAATTTTTAAAAATTACAAAATAGTTCATATTAGTATATTACACAGTTATATTGTATACTTTACTAGTTTACTGTTTACTTCAATCATGCTTTCAAAAATCTTAATAGTAAATAATAATGATAATTAATATGAAATAAGTCAATAAGTCAATAACAATAATTTTTAAATGTTTTACATATAAATAATAATCACAATTAATATAAACAAAGACAATCATTATCATACACACATCGAATTAAGAATAATACAAATTATTTAAAATATTACAAATTAGAATAATACAATTTCATCATTTTAATAAATAATATTACATCAAAAAATTCAAAACATCCAATAAAAATAACAATAAAT
>JANSVA010000008.1:724126-738943 GCA_025504915.1 Erythroxylum reticulatum | reverse complement strand
AATAAAAAAGACTAAAAGATGAATTCAATATCTTTTGCTATATTTTAGATTGTTGAGGCTAATCTACAAGGAGTTCCTAGCACCCAACCAACAGTACCATCACCTCCTGCAACCTGCTCCAATCATTCATCATATATGAGTATTCTTGATTCCCCATAAGGCTCAAACATCCAACATTTGACATAAAGCATCTCATTATAGTCATAATCTATTGGATCAAGAAAAGCAAAGTTATTGAAATACCATGATTCTCATCTTTTCACGAACTTCTTTGGCACATTCATCCCCGCGGCTAGCCAGCTTTTCAAGACAGCCCAATCCATATTGGACAAATTCAAGAGGCTTCACATCTGATAGGTCAAAAACCTGTGCCACAAATCATCTCGAATTCTAAAGACCAATATTTTTTTTCCACAAAACCAAACCAGACAATATAAAACACAGACAACTTCCTAACACACGATCACCGTGACTTGACGATCGCATGTCTTCAATCCAAAGAACGCAAGGTATCCCCTAAACAACGTGAAACCCATGGAGTTATAATCCCAATGCCCTCATAAAATCCATAATAAATTTCTGGACTTGGTAGGTTTGGCACCTATAAGAATTATTTAAAACCTACTACTTAACATCAAATTGACATTAAAAACGAGTCTTTAACGAAAACAAAACCAACCCACTATATTACAAACAGAAACCGTGTAAAAAGCCCTTAGAAAAAAAATATACATATAGGAAACAAATGAAACACTTATATAAATAAAAGCAATATTTCACAAAATTTAAAAACCTGTTCCTCTCCCATTAATTGCTTAAGCCGCTCCTTGAGTTCAGGACCATGGCGACCACCACTTTTAGAATTAATAAAAACCACCATGGGGCCTTCGGGGGGGTCTTCGCCGCCTGTAAGCTCTCCACTTTTAAAATACTTATCGGGTCCGGCATCGACGTCCTTTGACTGGATTGAATGGATCATAGCGAGACGGAGGTGCTTGGGCATCATTATTCTGCTCTTAATGTACTCCCTGTTAATCCGGACCGCCGACAAACCGCACCCGCGAAACGACTCTATCATTGACAATCTCGGCGTCACCATCCTGGCCGTCGATTCCCCACTTGGTGTCGGCGGAGAGTCCATTTGTTTCTCTTCTCTTTTTTGTGTTCTCCTCCCCCTTAATCCCCAATCAAAATACAAACAATGAGAATAAAAAAAAAGAAATCTCCGAACAACAAAAGTCGGAGATCACAGACAAATGAAGGCGAGGAGGAGGAGGAGGAGAAATCGGAGTTCAAAGTTGTGATCTTTTTCCATAATGCGTTATGGGGTCGAGCCCTTTATCATCTTTGTACTGTCAAAAAATACAAAAATTAATTGTGTTTATAAATTACAAAATAAATTCTACACGTGAAACTGTGGCGTGTGATGAGAGTCAAAAATATGGGGCGTGCAAAGGAAGGAGAGAGTGAGTGATACGATAATGTGGTCTCGTGTGGGGTTTGTTCTTGCCCTCGCGGGTCTTCTAAAATTACGAAACTGGAATTCTTCAAAACAGAATCTTAAGCCTAGATACGCGAATGCGAATACAGATTCGGAGATTGCTCTGTACAGAAGATATTTTGGTTAACAAACAACTTCGTTTTAGACATCAACGGTCGAATTAAGATCATAATCAAAAAAAATAAAACGTTTTTGAGAAATAACAAAAGAAGAGAGTTGCAAGCCTTTTATGCTTTACAATATCATAAGCAAAATAATAAACCACTTATTTTCTGTTTTAGCTTTAATTTTCTTTTTAAGTCTCTATATTTTATTTTGAACAAAAACAAAATTATGTTTAGTTGTTAATATTAATGTAGTTATATTTTTATATATTAGATAAAACTTAAAGATAAATTATTTTTAATTAAATAAATCTATTTTAATCTCTTATATAATATTTATTAATAAAATTACAAATTTATTTTAATTTTAATTTTATATATTTGGAAGATATTTAAATTTAATTATATTTATTAATAATTTTAAATTTTAATTTATATAATTTAAATTATTCATAATTTTATTAATTATTGATTTTAATGAACTAAATATATAATATTAAATTAAATTATTCATAAGTCTTATTAAAATTTAATATATTAAATAATTAAATAGCATATATTTAGTTCCTAATAAGTTAAGTTATGAGAAAAACAAAAAAACTAATTTTTATTATTTTCATAAATTTTGAAAATAGAAAGAAATTAAAATTAAATACTTAAATAAACAAGTTCTTTTTATTAAATTTAAAAAAGTAAAAATAAAAATAAAAATAAACATATATTAAGAATAATTCTTAAACGTTTGTGGTTTAAAAAGAAGGCGACTCTTTGAAGTTTTGATTTCCCTCTGTCTGTCGACTTTCTCGAAACAAAAAGCTTTGTGTAATAAAGCAGCCCTTTTGTGTTTTAAAATAAATGAGAAAAAAGTTTTGTTTTAGTTTAGGATTTTGACGTGGTTGAGTTTAGTATTGTGGTTAGAAAAAAAAATTTCATTTAACTTATTTTATTGAATATTAATCATATTTTTTAAATAAAATAAAAATACATATTTAATCCCACGTCGAACACTTATAACGATATTTAATAATTTATAATAGTAAGTAAATCTTCTCTTCTTAAGCTAACTTTTGGGAGTGAATTAAACACTTCTAATATGATATAAAAAATCAATTTGTCTTATTAGTTTGAGACGGTGCTTAATTATGTCCCTTTGATCAATATGTCCATCAGATGTTCAGTCCTACTTTAGACTGAGGAGGGTGTCAGAAATTTCGTATCTGAATAATTATAAGAACATTCAAGAATTTATAATAATAGGCAAATCTCTTCTTCTTGCACTAATTTTTTAGAGTAAATTAGGCACTTTTATCATCGTCTGATTCTAATTTTACCAATTTTAATGAAGGATCTCTCGAAGTCAATATATGATAAGTGATGGTATCATTTAAGGGTAGTCTAACTATATATATATATATTATCCAGGCGTGTCATGATAAAAGACGTTAGCACTTGTTTACGTAATTATTTATTATATATACCCATTATCAAACCCTATATATATATATATATATATATTATCCAAGCTTTTGAAGTGACAGATTCCATCGCTTTGGCATATTTAAAATTGTCCAACTGTCGCTGAATAAAGACAAAAGGGGTAGTCGAGAACAGATTGCGATTCTGAAGAATGGTGTTGTTTTTCCCAAAAAAACAGAATGGTGTTGGTGTATACATAAATGTTCACCGACTTTTCTAGCCAGCAGATACCAGGTCAAGGTATGGCCTATCATTAACTCACTCCAGACTGTAACTCGATAGCATTCCGGTGGATATAAGTCATCAACGACATGTCCAGCTTTCATGTCTGGAATGCCACGGTTCGCCGGCTGCACAAGATAAAAAGTATCAACCATGACACTATCGAACAAAGAGTAGAAGCAAACACTTGAAAGAATTTTGAATATTACTGTTTCAATATGAATGTATGAAAAATAAGAGAATGAATTGTTGATATAATACTAAAATCCCATCGACTACTAACTCGCTATTTATGATGCAGGCTGATGGCAGATAGGATCACTGATCACACCTTCTCAACTGTTATATTTATCGCCTAACTGCCTGTTGTTGACACTCAAGGCAACTAGGCAAGGGTATTTATAAGTATATATATATATATATATAGATTACAAATATTATTTTAAAACTTTTTTTAAAATATTTTAATAGCTAAATATAAAACAAATAATAATTAATAATTGAAAAACTTAATTCATTTAACATATTTATCTATAAAAATTTTGAACCACTTAACTTTTCAATTCAATTTTTAAAATTTTGAGTTTAGGTTATTTTAATAACTTTTATTTTTAAAATTAATTAATTAGCTAATTTTTATAAATTAATAAATTAAAATAATTATTA
The DNA here is from genome assembly GCA_025504915.1 of Erythroxylum reticulatum. Lineage (NCBI taxonomy): Eukaryota > Viridiplantae > Streptophyta > Magnoliopsida > Malpighiales > Erythroxylaceae > Erythroxylum > Erythroxylum reticulatum. Next base: position 734,974 of record JANSVA010000008.1, on the reverse strand, counting down.
ATTTAAAATCGATTAATTTGTTAATTAATAGGTTAAGAGAAAAAAAAACTTATTCTCTGTGCTTAAGTATATTGTTCAATGTCAAAACGTTGAAGTCATTCTTTGCTTTGAACAGTTGAAATTCCTTTCCTGGCCACTTTGGAATGACTAAAAAATTGCTCGCAATCATGATCGTAAAACACGTGATGTGAATTCCATTTAGATCATGTTTGCAATTCGGTAGTTTTTCTGCACAACCAGGGGCAACATTGGAAATCAAAGAGTCTGCCGTTGATGCCCGTAATGACCGTTCTTCCGTTATTAGGCCCCACCGGTGAAAAAGTTGGAAGCATTGGGAAGCTTCCAAGTCTTCAATAAGAATTGTCGTGCGGTAGTATTATTAATGATTTATCGTAATAATTAACAAATATTATCACTTAATGAATCAGTGGATTGTCATCATCAATAAATCAAAACAAGACAACGGCAGACACGGTGAACAATGACTTTTCATCTAATCTAATCATTCGCCTATGGATTAAAAATTAAAAATTAAAAACTAAAAAAATATTTACATTCAATAAAAATAAATAAATAAATTTAATTTAATTTATAAAATTTAATTAATTAACTAATCAATTTTTAACAACATATATTATTAAACTAAATTAAATCAGAATGATCCATTCAAAGCCCAACTGAAAGCCCATCTCTCCACATTAAGTAATTGCAACGTTTGTGGCTTCCCGGAGGAGTGTTAGAAGAAACCATGGCTTTCTCTACAACTACTTTACCACTGGACTCAATTCTATAGGATACATCAATGCCTTCCAATATTAGATGATAAATTAACTTGTCAGAGGGGTGTAAACCCGTTTCAGTTTCTGCTTCTTCTTCTTCTGAGTGATGGTTATCTGAATCTGGGGCACCATCTGATTCTGATGTCCTGGTCTCACCATTTCTCTCAGGAAAGGTAGCATCATGTGGTTGTGTTCTTTGAGACACTGATCGAATATCCCACGAAAGTACTTCCTTGATCAAGCACTGGAATTCTTGGGGAGATGCATATAGTGATTTCTTTTCCTAGGCAAGAATACGAGCAGAGTCAACAACTGTTAATGAACACAAATATCCTCTGACAGTTTGATAATCTTTCAGAACTTGAAAACGTCAATGCACAAGAAGCAAAAATATGTAATTTCTGGATGGAAAAAAAACTAAAATGAACCAACCATTCAGAAGCTAAATCAAGCATATATATAAGAGCACTTACTACTGATTTCCAACAGTTGGTGATTGCTGTTGGGAAGTCATCCGAAAAGCTAACTGAAGCTACTGCTAGCATATTGTCCATCTGTGCGAACACTTTGATTAAGTAGCATTTTAGGTACTATATCTGTTCAGTCATTCTTTTGACTTCATCACTTAGAGACTATTGATGATGGCAGATTCATATGCAGTAGATTAAGTTCAAAAGTGCAAGCGGGACTCAAATCAGCACATAAAAAGGTATTTACCATCACCCACTTAGGCACTGCAGCTCCTGGAATGCTGTCACAGTATGGAAGATAAGGTTTGACATCCAGTATCGGCTGTTGCACTCAGTTAAAATAAGGCTTAATGAGCAAGAAGAAAACAAGGAATTATTTGCAGTGCAGCTAGAGAAGGCAGTAAATGGGGGAACGTACAGTTCCATCAACAAGATCCACACCAGAAAGTAGAAGGATATTCCCATGAATTGCCTCCACCTAAAAGAAACAGATGATTTGAGTACTTAGCTATACACAAAAGGGTCGTTTTTCTTTCACAGGGTCGTTTTTTAATTTCTGAAATGGACGTGCCTATTTACTACATGGGAAACCATATTTGCATATGCATACGTGCATATTGTAATTTGTTAACAGTAGGAAGTGAACAGATCTTAGTTCATATTTATCACCAAAAGATTTATCGCTACCATTCTATATATACCTGACTGCAATCACAAAGATCTTCTGTATTTGCACAAGTTGTTCATAAAATACAGTGAATCAAGATAATATCACCCTACCTTTGCAACAGTCAACCCAATAGGGCATGGGCGATGAGGAGACCGTGTTGCAAAGACTCCTATCCTCCTGCCTTTCAATCTTGGCACTCTGACCTATGCATCCAGCCATGGTTTTCAAGAATTTTGCATAAGATGGAACTTGCAATAACTGTCTAACTACACAATATTTACAGGAGCAGAACACACCTTTGCCTTGAACTTTGACCTAGTCGGTTGCCTCCATAACTTTTCCAAATCTGTGTTTAAGTGGAAGACATAGATGATCCAACAATGAGTATACTCTGCAAGACCCTCAAGGGATGCAGTGGGAACCCGAGTTGGATTGAAGACTAAACATGCCCTTGCTAGAGGTACCAACAAAGGTTGCCTTGGAGTCCCATTTCTGTACAGATAATCAAGTAGATTATTCACATACAGCGTATTAAACAACCAATTAGTCAGTGTAAAGGATCATCAACAATTGCATTAATCCAAAATAATGTGCTAATTGAAGAAACATTTCAAGTTGTGTAATGAAAGATACAAGTTCTTTGTACAAACAAGGGTGCTATAGTAGTTATGTATGAAAGAACTGTAGTTTAATAAATCTACAGTTTAGTAGAATCTGTATTAAGGAAGTCAACAATCAGAAACTTACTGTGTTCTTATACCCAGGACATAACCATCAAACTGCATGATCATCATGGATACTTATACCTAAACAACACTGATGCTCATTGATATCCACTGAAATGGTGTTATCTCATAAAAGGTGCTCTTTTGAACTCCACAGCATAAATTGATTCAACTTAGAAGAACCATTGGATTAGCTATATTATTAAAAGTCAATTAATTCTTTTGCACCAGAATGTGGCATTTCAATTTACCTTGTACTGAAGCACGACTGAACAACGCCAATGGGCGTCATGGGATAAGAAGTCAGCTCCAAACTCTCGGATTTGGACTGCGCTAATTCCTTCCTTAAGGCCTAAAAAATGAAGTGGTAAAGACAAAATATGACACGAGAGACATAATGTAACAATATGAACAATAAACGCCGATTCCTAGGCCACGAGACAAGGAAAAGCACAGGATAGAATGTTAAATACTAGGCAAACCATACCTGCTGTGCTCGAATTCGACCTTGTCGTTCAGCAGAACATTTTTGCAAAGAGGAACGGAGTGAACTCTGAAGCTCCTCGACCCTTGAATCCAATTCTTTCGATTTTTTCCTGCAAAAATAAACTGTAAGAGCAAGGGTTGAGTTCAACACAAATAACCAGCTGTAGAGCAGAAACCTTAATATATCCAACAATAGATAAAGAAACAGAGAGTACGAGATATGGCAGTGGAAGCAGAAAAAGCTGCAAGTGCTAAGGTTACGATGGGACTCAACCATTTTGAGAATCCATGAAAGCCCATTTCTTCTTTTTGGTATGGATTAAGAGTGGCCAATTAGAATTGATTATAAACCCTGTTTTCTTAAACCCCAGTCTTCTGTACCCTAGGGTTTTGGGAGCTTTCGGTTGCTAAAAGGGCTATGGGTTAACTAATATTTTGTTATTCACAAATTAAATTCCTGTCTCTTTTTTTTTTTTCCATGTGGTATTTTAGGAGGATCTCAATTATGAAAAGGTACCTTTAAGTCATCTACATTCAGATTAATCTTCATTTGAATTAGGAAGATCCCTTGTGAGAGGTAAAAATTTATCCCAAATTTTAAACAGCTACATATATAAGGAGAATTTGAACCTACAATCTCACTTTCGAACATGAAACTTCAACTTTCTTGAAACTCCCATGAGACTTTTAGTGACCCAGGAAATGTCAACTCCCAGAAACTCCTTGATGAGAGCAAATTGCAGCGATGGGATTGTTTTTAGTTAAATTCATCATTAGGAAAAGCTTTCCCTTCATTTCATTTCATTTCTTATTGGCTTTGAATGCACATTATTTTTTTAATAGAGAAAAACATACAGAGTACTAGACTAATCTAGGGAAACTAATCCTAGCTATATCCTCAAGGAAGATTGAGCAATACCCTGAGGGTGCATGTATAAAAGTGGTGACCCCTAATCCAAAATTTACAACAAAATTGACGGGCCAATCGACACATCTATTTTCCTCCCTGTAAATGTGACAGGGTAAAACTACCCAGTTGCGATTGAGTAGCTTGTTGATGCCTAAGACGGTTGGATTAAGAGACGTGGTGCGTTTAGTGGAATTAGAGAGGATACTTGACACCACTTGAGAATCCAATTTTAATTCCACCATTCGGTATCCTAAATCCCAAACCAGATTCAGCCCTAACTATATGCTCTAAAGTTTTGCAGCTATCGAGGAACACCAGTCAAGATTTTGGACAAAACTGTCGAGCCAAGCACCAGCGCTGTCGCGAATAAGACCCCCTGCGGTGGCCGAGCAGGATGAGCTTTTGTGCGCCCCATCGGTGTTCAGTTTCACCCATCTAGGAGAGGGTCTACACCAACCAATTAATTGTTCCTGCCAAGGTCGGGGGCCAAGACTTGTCATGCTTTGTTGATCTGAAGCTTGTTGAATCAGGTGGACATAATTCAAAACAGTCGAAGCCGGAGAGATTGGCCAAGAGAATTGAGCATCGAAGAGGACCCTATTTCGTCAAGATTATAGGAACGAACAGGGTGTACCAAAGATGAGGGACCAATCTAGACCACTGATCCGTCGGTGTGATTGGAGGTTCATCTGAAGCCAGTCATGATTATTAAGGTCAAAAAAATTTGACGAGATGACATGCGTAAGAAAGGTGAGTCACAGACTTCGCGCTTTGGGGCAGTCTCTCATAACATGGATAGAGGACTCTTCCACCTAACAGTGATGGCACTCTGCAGTCGGAGTCAGATGTCTGCGAAGACATTGTTGGTTAGTTAATAACCGATCATGTCCGAGGAGCCAGAGAAAGGATGGGATGCGTTGAGGGCTGGCCCAGTGCCATAGAGTCTTCCAAAGTTCACTAGTGTCCTAGTGGGCTTGCTCCTCATAGTACATGTGGTGACCGTTGTTAATTGTCCAGAATCTGACGTCTCCTAAATCAATTTATCGGGCCCTAAATGGGGCTTGGGCGGTAAAATATCTGCAACAAACATGCAAATAAAGTGAGGAAGTAAAAATTGGAATTCACCCCAAAGCCAGTTACCTGAATGATCTGTATATTGTTGTACTCGCAGTTCAAGGGCTGAGGGGGGAATAGGAACTGGAGCATGGGAAATGAGAGGGACCAAGTCCTCCACCCAAGGATCTAACCAGAATCGGGCCTTTGAGCCATCACATATCACCCATTTCATACCGCGAAGAATGTGGTGCCAAATAGCTTTGATGCTCTTCCAAGTCATGGAACTGCTTGTAACCTTTAGGGAAGTGGGCAGGTTGTTGGCGTCAAAGTTATATTTAGCAGACAGAATTTGTACCCATAACACGTTTGGCTTCGAGATCAGGGCCCACCCTAGTTTGGTTAACAAAGCATCATTGATTCGTGAATTTTGTGAATGCCCAAGCCACCAAACTCTTTAGGTTGGCAAACTTTGTTCCAGGGAACGAGATGTACTTTTCTGGTGTCAGGGGAAGAGCCCCACAAGAAGTTGCGCATAATTTTTTCCAAGTCATCACAGAGGCGGCGAGGGAGACGAACCGTCTGCATTGTATAGAGAGGTAGAGCAGAGATAACTGATTGGATCAGGGTGGTACATTCGGAAAGGGATAAAAGATTGGTGCTCTAGCCCGAGAGGCGTTGATGAACCTAGTCGAGAATAAATTAGTATGTGCTGTATGGAGTCTTTCACAATAAAGGGACTCCAAGGTAGCGTCCTAAGTCGGTAGTTTGCTTAAAGCCCAATTATCTGCTCAATTGTTGTGCCCTGGATTGGTGGACATTCTTGGAGTAATAGCAGAGATTTTTCTTGACTGATTTTTTGGCTTGACGCTTTGCAAAACAGGGACAAGGTATCCCGGATTACTTGAGCTTGATCAATAGAGGCTTCGGAAAATAGGATGAGGTCGTCAATAAAAAACAGATGAGATAAAAGGGGATCATGTCTGCTTAATTTAATGGGTTTTCATTTTCCTTGAGAAACAGAGTGGTTGATCAGGTGACCCAATTGTTCCATGCACAAAACAAAAAGGTACGGCGATAATGGGTCACCTTAGCAAATACCTCTAGAAGGGGTAAAGTCCTCATTAAGTTCCCCTCCCCAATTAACTTGCATGGTAACCGAGGTGACGCATTTCATAATGAGTGAGATCAAAGAGCCAGGAAGACCTATATCGATGAGAGTATCAAGGATGAAGTCCCAAGAGAGTCGGTCATAGGCTTTTCTCGAGATCCATTTTTATAGCCAGAAGTCCTTTTTTACCAGATTTCCTTCTCATGGTATGGATTATTTATTGGGCAATAATTATGTTGTCAACAATCAATCTCCCTGGTACAAAGTTGCATTGATTAGGGGCAACCAGATTATCTAGAAAATGTTTCAGTCTGTTAACGATGATCTTTGTAAGGCCTTTATAAATCACAGAACACAAATCTATAAGTCTGAATTGCATGATCAACGCTGGGGAGGGAATTTTCGGTATTAGCACCATAATGGTGCGGTTCAGCTCTAACTCTCAAACTTCGTGTCGAAAAGTTTTCTGAATCAAATTGATCAAAGAAGGCCCTAGGGTGTCCCATTGGGATTGAAAAAATAACGCATTAAAGCCATCAAAACCTGGGGCTTTATTAGGAGTCATGTTAAAGAAAGTCGACTTGATTTCTTTAGGCAAGAGAGGGCTGCCTATTTCAAAAGTCACTCTAGTAGGGAGTGTGGGAAAACAACCTCTGAGGTAAAGCTATGTAGGATTTGAAGAATCCGTCGTATACAGCTTTTCAAGGAAAGTCTTGGCAAGGTGTCTGATGGTTGTTGGGTCAAAACTAGCTTGTCCAGATTCGTTTTTTAATGAGACAATGTGTAGTTTCCATCTTTTGGTTGTCGTGACAGCATGATAGTATTTAGGATTTTTATCACACTGGCTAATCCACTGGCCTCTAGATTTTTGGTGCCAGCATAGTTCCTCTTAATAGGGCACTTATTCCAGTTCGTTCCGAAGATAATTATCCAACTCGCGAAAAGAATCAAAATCCTCTTCTTCTAAAGATTTCTGGATGCCCGTCAGCCGTGCCATAAGTCTCTTTTTGCAAATGAAAATGTTTCCAAAGGTCGAATGATTCCAGTTTTGTAAAGTTTCAGCCAGGTTCCTAATTGCCCCATAAAAAGTGGGCATATGAGGGTTCCAGTGATCTGCGACAGTTTGGGGGAAGCAATCGTGAGTTAACCACGCGAATTGAAATCTGAAAGCCCGAAGAGTAGTGGGCGGGTGTGTAGTTTGATGGAAAGTCACTAAAAGGGGGCGATGATCGGACTTAAGAAAGGGCAGGTGAGTGACTCACGTATTAAGGTAGTGGGTGAGTCAGGATTTGGAACAAAATATCCTATTTAATCTAGCGATAGTTTGGCCTCTTCGCCATGTGAGCCACGGTTGAGAAGTAATACTGGCAATTTTGCGCAAATGCTGCCAAAGGAAGTGTTGTAAGGAATAGGTAGGACTCACATAGATAGTCGTAAAAGCAAAAGGACGGTGCACCCATTCGATATTCACACGAATAAACTGACAATGAGCTAGAAGGATCTTAATAGTGATGTCTGGTTTTCATAAGAGCCAAATGCCTCCTGAAAAACTATTGGCTTCCACCCTATAAGAATTTGGAAAACCCATAGTCTTGATAATATTGCTTGCTCGGTCTCCGCTTATTCTAGTCTCAACTAGAACTACATTCATAGTGTTATGGATCCGGACATAATTCGTAAGAATTGGTTTAAATTTCTTACTTTCGTCTCCTTGACAATTCTAAATGAATATGGACATAATGATTGAGTGAGTGAGGAGAGGAGACTAAACCTAGTCTTGAGTTAATTCGGAGCTAACATGCTACACTGCATCTATAGTTGCTGTCGGATGTGGTTGTTGCACATCCATCTGAAAAATCTAGTATTTCCATAGCTTCATTGTCCAAGGATGCACCATGTTTAGGGTCCAACGGTTTAGAGGGAGGAGGAGATATTGTGTAATTGGCGATGGAGGAATTGGGTCAGCTGCATTTGTGTCTTCCTCCATAGCTCTCTCAATTTGATTTTCAGTTAGGGCAGGTAGCAATGCTGGGTCCTGAATGACTAGATCTTTATGGGAGGGAATATGTATGGCTTGATAGTGAGTGGTTGAGGTATGGGAGGCTACGGTCTGGGGTCTAGGTTCAGAATAGTGCCTAAGTTGTTGGTTGTAGGCTGGAGAGGAATTGGAAGGACGGTCTTGGGCTTTTGTGAGGTGGGCCTTCGAGTGGTTGTCTGCTGACCCACGTGAGGAAAGCCTGTGGAAGCGTTGGCTTCGGCCTAGGTTATAAGTAGGAGGCTGCACAAATGAAGAACCGAAGATGGTTCCAAAATCAGCCTCTTCAAGCTGGGTTACATGGGTAGAAGCTGACGCCGTCGTGGAGGAGTCGCGTGTGTCAGTTGGTGTCAAGATCTAGAATCGAGAGCCCCGAGGAACGTCTGATATGGTGAGTCTATTTCTATCACTTTTTGTTACTGTTTCCTTGATGGGTTGATGGTGACCTCAGCATTGGACTTGAAGCCAGGGTCCGTATGTCTCGGGTTGTGTCTCTTTCGCCTGAGTGTTAGAACGACTTGTCGATGAGGGATTCATTGGGTGGTCGTTTGATGTGTCAGTGGTAGATGGTGGTTGCGTGGTCCGATGTGGGCAACTCGCGGCCTTGTGTCCCACACGTCCATAAGAGAAGTATATTTGTGGGAGGCTCTCGTATACTACTTTGATGCGCTCTCCATCGAGCTTGACTATAGAGTGGAGTGGCTTACTAATGTCAATGTCCACCGCCACCCGTGTGAACTTTCCTCTCTGTGAGTGTTGAGTGTTGGAGTCGATTTTGTACCGTGCATCTAACGAGGTTACTAGGTGCAGTTAGGATGGAGGGGTGGTAGCGGGCCACTGATAACTCGGGAAACCTCACCCATGCGACGACATGGGAGACCCTACCGGAGGAAGGATGGAATGATGGGTTCCACAGTTGGACAGGGAGAGCATATCCGAGCAGTATCTATGGGCTCTATGTGAGGGTAGTGATGTAGTCTTCGGTCTCCATGAAATTGATCAAGGCCAGTCAATATCCATAATGAGGTCAATTGGGTCTTTAACAAAGTATAGCCAATTCTTCTTCCAATTAGTTTGACCACAATAGCATGTTCCCATTGCTTGTCGATTCTACCTTTGAAGGAATTTGATAGTTCAATGCCAAGGCCGAATGTTCTTGGGACCATGTTTATATCTCCATCTTCTAGTTCAATAGGATCTTCTGTAGGCCACTCTAGATGATTTCCTTCTGTATGCAATTGGCCTGTGACCGCTGCGCGGTAATTGGAAAGTACTGGATGTGTTGGACTTTGAATGAGAGGTGGATCTTCATCTCTTTCACGAATACAGACTTTTTTCGTTGTCCGATCGTCATGTTCATTGGTATGATGTTCATTCATTTCGAAGATAGGAAGATGATTGTTGGAAAATTATGGATGTGAACAGTATAACAATAGAGCGTTTTCTTCCTTGTGCAAGCGTTCTCCTTTCTTTTAGAAGTGATGTCTTTTTTTTAATAATGTGAAATAGATTACATAACAATACGGGGAAAACAAATTCCCGAAAGATCTACTACAAGGATCATATGGCACCCAATGGGTGTAGAATCAAAAAATGTGACCCCGACGTCAAAATGATCGGCATAGTGAGCAAGCCAGTCAATATCTCTGTTGCCCTCTCGATACACATGACGATAAACAACAGTCCAGTTCCTAGTGAATAGCTCGTTAATGCCCTGGACAATAGGATTGCGGTGTCGGGCTTGATGAGCTGGGGAAGAAAGGATATCTATCACCGTGGTAGAATCCACCTCAAGCTCGATCCGGCGGTACCCCCGATTTCACGCTAAAGTCAATCCAGTGTAGACGCCCCAGAGCTTTGTTGTGAGAGGAGTGCACCAACCAATGTTCTAGGAGAAGCCTCCCCGCCAGTTGCCGTCACTGTCTCGGAGTACACCACCTGCAGTTGTTGTAGCCGAATACCGTGTATTTGCGCCATCAGTGTTTAATTTGATCCAGCCTATGGGAGGTGGGGTCCAGCCAATAAGTTGTTCCTGCTGAATGTATGGATCGCCAGTCGTCGCCCTGCTATGCCACATGGCTGATTGGAGGACCAGACCTGCATACGACAAAATATGAGAAATGGGTGCGTATGGACAAGAGAATTGAGCATCGAAGAGGGACATATTCCTCCAATGCCATAGAAACCAGTATGTGATGCAAAATAGGAGTGACCAGTCGTGGCCTAGAACCCTGCGGTGAAGGTGGAGGTTGTGATGGAGCCATTCTCTCATAGGCAACCTGTAAAAGTTTTGGGGAATCAACTGAGGAGGGAAGCTATTTCACACATGTCGAACTTGAGCGCAGTTGCAGATGGCATGTAAGGAGGACTCATCTAAAGAGTAATGAGAGTAAGTGTCGTCTGTAGTGAAGTGTTGCCTCACTCGTTCCTGGTTAGTCAGTAACCGCTCCTTTGCAAGAGGCCAGAGAAAGGCCCGAATGCGTTGGGATCCTTACTAATGCCAGATGCCTTTCCAGGCCTCGTGTGTCGACGCATCTGCGATAGCCATGATCATATTATAAGTGGAAGCAACGGTGAACTTGTCAGATTCAGAGGGCCCCCAGATCAAA
>JANSVA010000008.1:708757-724026 GCA_025504915.1 Erythroxylum reticulatum | reverse complement strand
GCCATTAGAGTCCAACCTAGCTTAGCGAAGAGAACATCATTAGTGGCTCGAAGGTTTCGAATCCCCAGACCCCCTAGCAATTTCGGTTGGCAAACTTTCTCCCAATTGACGAGGTAGGTCTTCTTAATTCCATTAGCGAATCCCCATAGGAACTGGCGCTTCGATTTCTTGATCTCATCACACAGGCGATGGGGTAATCGAACCGTCTGCATAGTATAACTAGGGAGAGCTACAATGACGGAATGAACCAACGTAGTCCAAGCTGCCAAAGACAGAAGGTTGGCAGTCCATCCGGACAATCGTTGTTGGACCCTATCAAGAATGTGTTGATAGGTCTGTTGGATAATTCGGCCATGCAGAATTGGCATGCCTAGGTAACGACCAAGGTCTGTTGTCTGTCGAAACCCCAGGGCTTCGGCTTAAGCTTCGTGTCATAGAAGGAGGTGTGTTGCGGGAAAAGAAATATCGAGACTTGTCATGGCTGACTCGTTGGCCGGAAGCGGAACAGAAATCATGTAAAATTGTCTGGATTACCTACACCTGGTCCAAAGAGGATTCGAAGAAGAGAATGAGATCATCCACAAAGAACAAGTGTGACAGAAGCGGTCCATTACGGCTCAGTTTAATAGGCTGCCAGCGCCTCTAAGTCACCGCGTGAGTGATTGTTTGCCCTAGTCTCTCCATGCAAAGCATGAACAGATACGGGGAGATAGGGTCGCCCTGACGAATGCCTCAAGATGGATGGAAGGTAGGACTCAGGTCACCATACTAGTTGACTTGAAAGGACACGTTGGTAATGCACTTCATGATCAGGTTTATCAGAGAATCCGGAAGACCAACATCGAAAAGAGTTTCCTGGATGAAATCCCAGGATAGTCGATCGTAAGCTTTTTCCAGGTCCACTTTTAAAGCCATTAACCCTTTCCTCCAGGATTTACGGTTCATAGTGTGGACCACTTCTTGAATGATAATAATGTTATCCGTGATCAATTGCCCAGGTACAAAGCTGCACTGGGTCGAAGCAATAAGGTCGGGGAGGTACGGTTTGAGCCTAGTCACAATGATCTTGGTTATGGCTTTGTAGAGCATCGAACAGAGAGCAATAGGTCGAAATTGGGTAATCGAAGTGGGTGAAGGGATCTTCGGTATAAGTACCATGATAGTATGATTAAGCGTTGATTCCCAAAGTTCATGCCGGAAAACTCGTTGGAGAAAAAGGGTCAAGGAGGGCCCAACAATTTCCCATTGCGATTGATAGAACATAGCAGCGAACCCATCAACCCTGGGTGCCTTGTTAGGGGCTATACTGAAAAAGGCACTCTTGACCTCAGAAGAAGTAATGGGGCTGTCGAGAGGACGATGGTCAGACTTCAAAAAAGGTAAATGGGTGACAGTAGTCGGAAAATGGTACCAATCGTAGGATCAAAAGGCACAATCTAACTGAGGGAGGATTGGGCCTCTCCGCCAGGTGTAACGAGGTCCCTAGAAATTGAGATCCTGAAGATTATAGCTATGCACATAATCTCTGAAGTGAGTGTTAATGAGAGGTTGGGAGCGGGAGCCTCCCCGCTTATTGCCACTCTCCATCTTGGCATTGAAATCTCCCCCCAACAGCCAAGGTTTGTGCATGATACGAGTAATTTGTCCCAGGAGTTGCCTCAAATGTTTTCGTAACGAGTACGTCGGACTTGCATAAATCGTCGTGAAGTCAAACGACAAGTGATCCCACTCTATATTGACGGTGAGCAATTAGTACATGGACAACAATATCCTCTTTTCAAAGAAGCCAAATACCCCTGAAAAAGTGCGCAGCTTCTACCCGGAACGATTGGCTAGACCCTAAATTCCTAATGGTCTTTAGAGCTTAGGTCCCACTGATACAGGGTTTGACCAAAACAACAAGAATTGGTTTGTGTATACGAAGTTAATTTTTGATGACAGGCTTGATGGTCCTTCCTCCAACCCCTTGACACAATTCTATATGAAAATGGACATAAAACGGGGTGGAGAGGGAAGGCTAAACAACATGAGAGATTTCCGCATAAGCGACCAATTCCTGCGCCGGACAAGCCGAACGATTGTGAGGACTATCCTCCATAGGAGTATCCGAAGCCCCAGTAATGCCGCTGTTAGTCTCAATTGCGGATTCTGAATCTGGGGGAGGTAAGGGGGGTAACACGCAGGGTTGTGTGGACGATGTCAAGACGTCGGAATTACAGGCCACAATGATATCAATCTCTAATTTGCGATGCCCTACTAGATCCGGGAGCGGCAAAGAGATGGAGGGGTCCTTGATAATAACATCGTCATGAGAGGGAAGTGTTAGGGCCACATGTTACAAGCTTGGAGTGGGCTGAACAGAGGGTATGGGCTGGGGGGGCGATGTATGGGTGAGGGGCTACGAACTGGGGCCTGGGCGGTCAGGCTTGGCTGCGGGCCCTCACGGTCTACAGAGGAACTACCGACTGTTGGACTTGGGGTGGACTGGGTGGGCTGCTGAGCCATGGGAGGAGTATGTGTGTCTAACGACGTCGTGTAAGCGCCTATATGCAGCTGTCCTGGTGATGGATTAAATGACACTCGTTTTGAGCGAGCAATTGAAGTTGAGGCATGGGACCTAGGGGTCGAGCGCATCTGAGGGCGAGGCAGCGTCATCTGGTGTATGCGGATGTGACCACCTTTGGGCACTGTTGAAGGATCCGTTGGTATTCCCAACGGTTCGAAGCCTGACAGCGCCGCAAACCTCGACCCTGGTAGATCTGTGTGGGCTGAGGCGAGGGCTTTGTCCTGTAGGACCGGCGTAGGGGCGGGAGGAGGGCGGTGCGGCCTCCTCTGCACTTGCATCCATGGCCCAAACTCAGGGCTGCCAGATTTATCGAAGGAAGGAACGCCATGACTCGCGGAAGGGGCTAACGTACAGGTCTCTCCGAGTGTGGGAGCATTTAATGTGGTTGGTTGTGGGTTGGATAGGGAAGAACCGTTGGGGGGAAGAGCAGTTGTGGCCATTCCAGCGATGCGAGAGGGACAAAATGAGCTCCCATGTCCAACACGTCCATAAGCAAAGCAGATCTAGGGAAGCGCCTCATATGAAACCTTGATGAGCTTGCCGTCGAGTTCCACCACAAAACGGAGAGGGGCCTGAAGATTAATGTCCACTGCGACATGGGCGAATTTACCTCGGTGAGTGTTTTGTGTGGTGTGATTGATTTTGACTGTTTTTTCGATTAAATTCCCCAGGGCCATAAGGATGGATGAGTGTTATCATGAGACTGACAATTCTGGGAAGCGCATCCAGGCCATGACATGCGAAATTTTCCTGATGGATGACCTGAATTCGGGAAACCAGGGTTGCACCGAGAGGGCTTGGCCAACGATGACCCACAGTCCTTGAGTGAGAGTGTTGATGAAATCTTCTTCGACCGCAAACTTGATAAGGTAAAAGTCGTTCTCAAGGTCCACCAATTTCGTGCGGCCTTTAGGTTTCCACAGGGATGCAAGGCGTGATTTGAGCATGTTAAAACCGAGCTTCCGACCAAGGAGTTTGACAATAACAGTGTGTGCAAATTCTTGGTCCAATTTGCCTTTGAACGCAGGAGATAATTCAATACCCAGACCGAAGGTGCCTTATGTGACAAAGATGTCTCCTTCCTCGACGCCAATAGCTTCCTCCTCTGGCAAGTCCAACTCGCCAGAGCCGGCGCCAGAATCAGTCTGTTAAGACACTACGGCACTGTAGCTCACTGGAGGGTTCGGAATGCCAAGTGCAATAGGAGGGGGGTCCTCTTCAGATTCTCGTATCCTCACTTTCTTGGCAGTGTGTTTTGCAAAGTCAGTTGAGTTAGTAGTGGTCATTGTAGTTGGAACAGTGCAACTGGATCAACAACAAACAAACGTTACTGTAGCAAGTATGGTAGCAAATTACTGTAGCAAATAGCGAGCTAAGGGTTTTGCTCATGTACAACAGGTATAAGGAATTTTAACAAATAGGTAATAGATAAGGTTGAAATGAATGAAAGAAAAGAGTTTTAGAGAAAAGTTGGAGCCTCTGTCTCAACATCACTAATGGTCTTTTTTTTTTATTTTTTTACATACACACAATTTTCAATGTTGTGAGAGACGATCACTCGTGCAATTATGATCGCTTCTGAACTAAAACGGTAGATGTAGTTCTAGAAACCATATCAGAAAATACAATATATGTTTTATTCTTTTACATACACCATTTTCAATGTTTTTTTAGTTATGTAGAACCTAATTGATAGAAGATTCAATCGTTTTTGGCCCACAGAACACTAAAGAGAAGCCAAGGCAATGAAATTTAAGCGTTTTCGAGAAAAATGAAACTAAACGCTCATGGGATGCAACCAAGGGCCTAGAGCTAGAGCCCAGTTGAACTGCAACTTCGACTCTCCTTTTGTCATTGACTAAATATGAATAATGCTTAACAACTTTAACTGTGCAACTTATCTTTAATTAATCCATTTTCTCACTCTCACTCTCGCTCTCGCTCTCGCTCTCTCTGTGGGTTTCTTGTTCTATGGCGTTGGTCTGTTAGGTACTGTTGCTTCTCTGTTATGTGATGTTAATATATGTTCCTTTGATCATCATTGACCACTTCTAGATTATAAACTATACAGTTGGGCACTCGAAGTAATTGGATAAGATTAAGATCAATTAAAAACAAATTTTCCCACAAGGGTTTAACACGTTTGTACTCTTTTGTTATTCTTGTTTCTGTTGTTAGTGGAAATAGTTTATGTCAAGTGGTTTCTGTCCATTGGACTGTTCTGGGTTAATTCAATAATCATTGTTTGTTACTACTTACTCAATGGATGACTGGCTACCATTGAGGAGCGTTGTCTTCATCTTCTTAGGGTTGTTGTTGGGGATCTTTTCTCTGTTGTCAGTGTCCCATTTCTCTCATTTTCATAGCGGTCTTGCTGGATTTGGATGCAGTTACAAGTTTAATCATGTTTTCTCGAACCGCAACACCACACTGCAGGCCCAACCTCAGTGGCTTCCTCCTCATGATCTTAATCTCACCAGGTTCTATGTAGCTCACAAACTGTTATAGAAAATTTCTCTTCCTCCTCTTTTGCCTACTAATTGAGTTTGATTTGACCTGTCTATCTTCAAAGTGACTAGACTTCCTTAAACGGCTCTTTTCACGTGATATCTTTATGTATGTACTTTGCTACAACATGATAGTCTAAAGGATGTGTTGGGAACTCTGCAGGAAAGTTGCTGGACTGCGTAGAAATAGTTCGACCATTTTAAGTGAGAATCCAAGCATGAGAAGTTATCATTCCATTCGGGGGATATTGAAGGAAGAATTCACATTTCCTGCAAAATCTGCTCCATTTAATAGCTGTCATGCGTCTACCATTGTTGAGGTGTGCAATCCGGTCAACCATATGAATTGTTCTGTAGTTTGTGACCATTTTCTTTGTCTACAGAAATTTACCGTAAGGTGAGTTCATGCAGTTGGAGAAAAATCACTTTCTGGTTGCATACTTTGGGGGCTCATTTGAGGGAGCTCCTGATGTGAAAATTTGGCTGCAAAGGTACAAGGTAACTCGACTTCCATTGCCCTGAAATTGAATAATGAGCATGGATGATATGGCTGCTCTTGTGCAGCGTTATCAGAGCGTGAAGGTTCACGGTTCTAGTTTGTATTTACTTTGAAACTTTAGAAGACTTTACTTCATAAGTGGCATTTCTTTCGGCAGGATGGTTATTGGCAATCACCCATCATTGCTGATGAACAACCAGATGTTCCCATGTGGAACCCTGTGCTATTCAAGCTACCATCAGAAGAGTTGCTATTGTTCTATAAAGTTGGTGAAGAAGTTCAAAAGTAATTTCAAGTCTTGAATTTTTTCTGTCAACCTCTTCATTTGAGTAATTTCAAGTCTTGAATATTTTTCTGTCAACCTCTTCATTTCTTTTAATCTCTTCCGGATCAGATAGGTCATCAAATGTTCTCATGTTTCCATTTTATATGTTACTGGATACATTACAAGTTTGCAAGTCCCATACTTCATTGAATTCTTTGTTTGAAGTTCTCTGTTCATTTCTTGTATAAGCTTGAAAAATCTTGAAGGTATGGCAGTTTTTGATCCGCTAGATTATTATGAGTTATGATCTCTTGACAGTCATGGATGCCTTCTATAATGCTCCATTTTACTATTTTCCTACGCTCCCACATCTTCTGGTTTCTGATATAGACAAGAAAACAGTAGGGTTGGTGGTTTTCTCATCTTTAACATAAAAGAATTTGACGTAATCTCTAATCAATAAGCAGCTCTTCCTTTGATAATATCCCATCTCACTAATCCCTAAGGTGAAATGCTGGCACGTAGAATTGCTACGACTCTGATCTGGCTAAATCTGGCACATCTCAAATACTGCCAGTATGAAGATATTAAAAGTATTTTGTGCGAAACTCTAATCAAAACCAGTGCGATTAGAGATTGTTTGAGCTGAAATCTATTCTAAATCTACCATTTTAATAATTTATTTGTATGGTATTCGGTTGAACTCTACGTGCACCTCAATCTTGGAGCATTGTTATTGCAATTTGTCGCATCTCGTGCGATGCACATTTCACTTGTCAATCTTATGTGAACATTTTAGATATGACTTTATATAGCTGCATATGTACATTCATGTACTTTGATATCTTTCATTTGTTTAACATGGATATTAGAACTTTGTAATCCCTAACTTCCAACTGTTGGCATATTACATTTCAGATGGAGTGGATGCATGAAGCGATCTTATGATCATGGTGTTACCTGGACAGATAGAGAACAACTTCCTCCTGGTATATTAGGACCGTCTAAGAACAAGGTTGCTTGAAAATGTTATTTTGTACATTAAATTACTTCAAGTATGGAGCTCTCTATGATTTTCCTGAAATGTGTAAAATTCCTGTACAGCCTATTTTGCTTGATAATGGTCTCCTACTTTGTGGATCATCTGTTGAGAGCTGGAATTCCTGGGGTTCATGGATGGAGGTTACAAGTCAACTAAATGAGTAGTTACACTATAACTTTTCAAGAAAATGGATGTCTAGCTTATTTCTGAATTATGAAGCAGGTTACAGCAGATGCAGGCAGGTCATGGAGAAAGCATGGCCCAATCTATATTAGAAATAAATCTCTCAGTGTGATTCAACCAGTCCCCTTTATGACTGCAAAAGGAACATTGCGTGTTTTACTGAGATCGTTTACTGACATTGGTAGAGTTTGCATCTCTGAATCCTTTGATGGCGGTGTTGACTGGGAGTATGCAAAAACCACTGAACTCCCTAACCCAAATTCAGGTTAAACTCAACCTAGTGGTTAAACTGTGCTTGCTGAATCAAATGGGGTTACAACTAATGCTCCTTTGACATTAAGTTTCCTTACTGGATGCGGAATATAAAGTCAATCACCTGAATTTTATATTGATTTTTATTTTCTTTTTGTTCTTCTCTGTCTCCTGTCTCCTCTTGCTTATGCATGCGCTACTATTGACAATAGCATTCATGAATAGGCATCGATGGGGTAAAACTAAAGGATGGCCGTCTCTTACTTGCTTATAATACAATCTCAAGAGGTGTGCTTAAAGTTTGTGTGTCCAGTGATGACGGTGACTCATGGCATGATGTACTGACTCTGGAAGATACACCAGGGATGGAATTCTCATATCCAGCAGTAATCGAGGCCAGTGATGGATCTGTGCA
Organism: Erythroxylum reticulatum; assembly: GCA_025504915.1. NCBI lineage: Eukaryota > Viridiplantae > Streptophyta > Magnoliopsida > Malpighiales > Erythroxylaceae > Erythroxylum > Erythroxylum reticulatum. The sequence continues at coordinate 716,297 of JANSVA010000008.1, read as the reverse complement.
CATCACATACACATATAACAGAACACAGATTAAGGTACTGACTCTTTCTGTCAGAAACCCACTTGTGGATCGGAACCTCTAGTATTAGTTTGTTGTTGAAATCAGTGGGAACATCTTCCGTAGACGATTTATCCTATTGTTGACATTTGTTGTTGCAGCATGCTGTCCTTGAGCCAGGTGTCCTATGATCAGAAAATTTAAAAGGTAGTATCTCCTCCATCAGAATTCCATGTACACCAACGCATTAAGCAACCTGTAACTAAAGCTAGTTTAACCATAGATTGTTATTTTCTGCAGGAGTAGCAGTTGCAGGAGCGGTAGGATGGTGCGTAGAGGGTTGGTGCTGAGATGATGAGTGAGTCCTCTGTTGTTGGTGATCCAAGTTATTCCCAAGTGAACTCATCGGCACCCTCATGTCGAAATGGTACACAAAAAGAATAGCACTCAGTCCGCAAGTGAATGCAAGAACGTGTACTTTCTAAGAAAGAATTTTGAATTTTGATGTTTTTCTTGCAACAATCTGTGTCTCTTGCGACATTGAAGGATTCTATTGAAGTGATGAGAAACGTGTAACTGAAGCTGTATCACCAACGGGTTTCCTCTTTCTTCTTTTTGATAATCACTCAAACGGGTTTCCTTAAATGGCCACATGATTTGAACAGAATATTTGTCTATTACATCCTAATTGGTGAAAGCACTCGGAAATATTCGATCAGAATTCTTTACAATGACAATACATAAACAATCATGACGTTAACAATTTAGAAGTTTCGTTCTTGGCTGTACATATACATCACCTGAGAGGGACGAATGGAGCAGTATCTTTGCTCACTTCACCATTTAACCATTAAATATCTGAACACTGCCAAAACCTGAAATTGTCATTGTGAATGATTCTAGAGAACTTCCTATCTTTAGTAAATTGTTATTTTGACTTCAGTTCACTGAGATATGGACCTGCCCCAGTGAAATGACTCCTGTCAAAGATTGTCTGCTAAAAGCAACCGACTAGAATTCCTTCCACTTAATGACAGATCTGTTATTCATTCCCACCCAGACTACGAAACCTTTCTGATGTAATTGTCAGAGACGTTCAACAAGTTAATCATGAAACTATCACTGTCATTTTATTTCAGGTTTTTCATCTTTTCTACTATGGTATCAGGTATTCAGGCAATAGTAGTCAATGCTTTCAGTTTTTTATTTTTATTTTTTGTTCTCATGTTCTATTGAACTGTGTCCATGTCTTCTGCGGTAGCTTGCCTGGTTTAGTCTACCTTTCTTTGGATGCCAAAACAAGTCCCACATTCCACCTACTCCCAAGGACAATGGATATAGCTCTGAACCCATGTAAGTAAAGCTCACATAATTTAGTAACAAACATCTATTTTAAATCTAATTAACAACAAACTAGAGTGCTCACCATAAGCAATCAAAATTCAAGCGAGAAACAACTTGTGTGTGGAACATTTGCCTCGCCACTCGCGTGTGACTTTTCTTTTGACTATGTTGCCTGTGACTTGCTGTTTCCATGAGTGACAAACTGAGAAATGGACAGAAATACATCCTTAGACCATGAGAAAAACAATTTGCATGAAAACGAATTGCCATTCATTTTTAGAAATAACCAAGCAGCAGTCCTGAGTCGTGACATCTTCAGTTGGTGTGAATGGAAAAGGCATAAAGGTATAGAAATATTAAAACGCAGCTGGTAGAGTCTAACAGGCCATGAAAACAAACCATAACCAACGCATAAGCTCGTAAAAGTCGTCTCTTTTGACCCTAAGAGTTGAACCAAATAGGCCTGGAATTTTTCTGGCCCAGCTAAGTAGGGTAATAGGCGTACCAATTTCATGCCATGCATTGATACGAGACATTCCAACTTAATACATAGTAGTAAACCTGTGAAATGATTCTGCAGCAAAACTATACCAAGCCCTGAAAGTTAAGAAAGTCAATATTTCACCTATCTGGATTGTGTGTTCAACTCAAGATTCGGCGTCGATGTCGGGAGTTGCATGTTATTGGACAAACAAGTAACCAAGGCAACTTTTTGTAATAAATGGTGGCCCGTGTCTCTACCTCCTCCCTACTGTGTTTTTTCTTTTTCTCTTCAATCTTTGAAACTTCAGAGTCATTTAATGAGGCAAAAGTGGAAAATTAAAATTCCAACGAACAGTTAAGCCGTTCCATTCCAACTTTAAATAACAAGGCAAAGAAATAGATAAAGTCAAGAGCATGGCAGGCTTGTGTCGTGGGCAGAAAATGCTTAGGCATGATGAGGGTGAAAGAAATATTTCAGTGAGGTACTATTGTACTACGTGCATTATTATCTTTTCTTTTACTCTGTCCACATGTGCACTTGTGTAACTCATCCTTTTCAATATTTATGTATAAAGTTGTTCAAAGATGTTTTGTCCTTGGCATATGTGCGATGCTTCACTTGTTTCTCCGAATCACAATGAACAACTTCTGGTTGGACAGCTTTTTGAGCCGTTGTTCATAGCCATAGACCATTTCTCACCTTTTGGACTTGGGTTTTTCCTCACTTTCTCATGCAAAAGAAATCCAAGTTCTTCATTATTTTGTCTAATTTCTGTGTTACTGTGTACTGCAAGAGTTGGGTCCTCCTTCATGTCAGGCTTTTGGTGCTGTAGGCATCACATTTGGTGTCCATAGTTAAATATTATGATCATATATGGTATCTTTCTTTATTTCTATTCCATCTTTTGGTTACATCATCTGTGCCTCTGTGCCCTTTAACTTTACCTGAACAAATGTCATCTTGTGTTTGTCTTTATACTTCATGCTTTCAGAGAATCTAAAGCCTTTCAAAATTCATTAAAAATTGATTTGCAATGCATACAATAATACAAAGTCATTGTGTTAGTGCACATCAATTAGGGTTTTGAAGACAATTTCCCACCACTTTGCATCCTAGGAGTAGGGTAGATATAAAAAGAGAACTGATAACTTTTAGTGAGTGAAAGTTCCCTTTGACACATTTGATTCAAAGCCAAGGAAAGTTGTGGTTAATTTTGCTCTTAGAAAGGTTAGGAAATAATTAAGTGTGGTTAGCAAATTAAGCAAACTAGCTAATCCTAGAGATGTGTGTGTCACGTAAGACCATCATTGCAACAAAAACAGGTAAGAAACTTTCAACTCTTTCGAGCTCATGGTAATGATTAATCACTACTGTTTTGAGACAAAATGATATTGGAATCAAATTGGGAATATCTCTAAGTTACATGTTTGATAAATTGAAAATAGAAATTAACATCTCACAATATATATTTGTTTGATAATATAATAGAGGACTCTCAGTTCTATAAAACATATTAAATAAAAAAATTTAATACACACAATAATTCATAAATTATCAAATAATTTATTAATATTTAATATTAACTAACATGTTCAATTTAATTATTTTTAAAATATTAAAAAATTCTAATATTTGATCATACTCATAAATTCATGACTTAGAATACAAAAATTTTAAGAAATTACTTCGCATCACTCGAACTTCCTTGATTAAGTATATTAATAATCACTAATATGTTGTAGTACAAATATTTTAGACAATCATAACTCTCCATATGGATAAGATCAATCCATCTTGAATTATTACCATTATAATTATTTGCTTTGAGGTTAGATAATAATCTCAAGATGGATCATTAAGATGAATCTTAAGGAAGATTAGGATTCCCATACGAAGAAAGCTGACATACTGACCAAGGGCAAATGAATCACCCTGAACTCTGAACCAATCCATTATTCTTCGTGACATACAAACAAAAGCAAGCAAACCCTTTAACTTTTAGCTCTTCTTTATTCAGAAACTTCACACCAAAGGCATCCTCGTCTCCCACCAAACATATTTAGAAGGGTAAGGCACTTTTTGGCCTTCACATGCACCCCTTGCATAGATTTTAAATTTTGCCACTTAAGATCGTATGGGAAAATAATGACAATTAAGTTGAAATTCGGTTTGAAGCTACATTCAATAAGCTCTTAACAACTTGTGCTTGCTCTCAGGAAACGAATTTATACAGGTTCAGATCTTCCACACTTCTAATGAATGGATTGTTAAAAACTGTGCTGACTTAAATATATTGACATAAAACGATTAAAAAACCGCGTTGATTGAATAGCCGGCCAAGTTGTAGCGACTCTGCAAGTTGGTGATGCGCGTTAAAGATTAAGAAGTCATGATGTGGCATACAAAACTAAGATTGAGGGAATAGATATAAGAGAATCGGACGTTAAGGAATTATTTGGCCCCACAACATTTATTGAGATGATAAGAACTAATGCAAAAAGTGATTCTCTTGTCTTGCCTGAGGTCCCGTGCCATTGAATCAGCCACCTAATAGTTTGTTTTCGTTGAAAGTTAAATAGAGTACGGGTATGAGTAAATGATAGTACATGATGCATAAGAGCATTTGTGGTTGTAGTTGAGACCTGAGAGTGGGTTCTCCTGAACATGGGATTTAATAAATTTTTTAAAAATAAATTTTGATTTTTTCATCTCCATAAGAACTAGATAAGCTTGCTTTCCTTCTGAAACTTATATTTAAAAGAAAGAAAAATTACATAACATTTGAGTTGATTATATTCGAGGAATTTTACTAACATGTCATGCATAAGAAGATGGTCATGGAATCGATCACTCATTGGGACATACCAAAAGTAGGTCATAGGACTTTGAAAATTTGGTTCATCCAATGTCTTAGCTTTTAAAAACACATTATTCACTTTTTGAGGTCTTGTTTAATCCATTAGGCATTCAACAACTGTGCTCATGCTGATAAAAAAGTTTGAGCGTCTCGAGTAGGCATGTCTTGCTTTCACATGTGCATCCAAAAGGTCCAAGTCATTCTTGGAAACCTTTTTTCATGGCTTGTTTTCTCTTTGAAAAGTCGAATGCTTGTGTGTAAAGTATAAGTTACTAGTGCCTCAAAAGCCATATTTCCACACTAACTGGTGGAGAAAAAGTGGCTTTTTTGCTCTCCCTCTTTTACGTTGGATATTCTATTGTTAGGAAGCCTCTAAGTGTTTACAAAAACTTACCTAAATCGTTTAGCTTTTTGTGAGAAGGAAAGGGAATTAAAGATGGCATGTTTTCTCAAAACGAAGCCTTTTGACATGGGAATTTGGCATCTTCTAACTGTTACTTTCAACAGAAACGAGTGGACAAGTTTAAAAAAGAAGACTTCTTTGATGGGGCGGTGCTTCCATTTATCATTTTGAGAATTCTTTGGGTTAATTTTATTTACCAATAAAATGAAATTAATTCGGTAGTAACATAGTTTGATAAAGATGTATAGGCTACCTTAATGAGATTAAAATATGTGGCTGTAAAGTCTTACTTTAATACCTTAAAAGGAGGACTAACTCTTTTATAGGACAATGATTCTAATAAATTTAGGAATATTTTCCTTTTATCTATTATTTCTTGTTGTTGTTGTTTTCTTTTTTTGGAGTTGGATCATTGAACATCACATTCAAACTTTTTGGGGTGGTTAAATGATAGTATAATTCTTCTGTGTAAAAAGGGGTCACCTTTTGCTTGATTGGTGCTTTCTCTTTGCCGAATTTCCTCTCGAAGAAAAGCAAGACCACTTTCTTTTATTCTAAACTAAAAGGGGAAGTATCAAAAAGGTGGAGAGGGGGTAAGGTAAAGAGGGTGCTCAAAAGTCTAATTGCTTTGAGTGTAAGAAGCTACCAACACCTTTTTTTGAGAGAGGAGGGGTGGCTCTTAATTCTCCCCCCAGCTGTGAGTGATTTGTTGTTATGTGCTTTGCTTAAATTTTGACCTTCTATGGTCATGATTGTTCCCGTACCTTTTTTCTCAATTCATGTGTATATTCTATACATTCAAATGGTTAAAAAGGCTTTCTTTGAGGTGGGGTTTGGCTTGCACTAGCGAAAAGAATGATGCACCCTTTTGTCTCATGATATGCCATCAATTAGCCTTTGTGATAGAGAAGCTTTCATCTTTCTATAATCTGTAGATTGATATTGATACTGATTTCAATTTTAGCTTGGTGGGAAAAGAGCTATTGCGTCTTCTTTCTTTTTTTTTTTAATAATTCAAATCAAGCATTTCCTTTGCATTACACGAAGGAAATAGGGATGGGGGGAGAGAGATCTTTGCAAATGAGAACACAATTGATGGTTGATCTTAGCAACCCTTACTTGACGATGAAAAAAGGGTTTCTTTTTGGAATCATTGTTCCTCTATTATTGGTGGGGATGGAGAGGGAATTAATTGAAAAGGCAAATTGGTTATAGTGGAGAAAACTTTTCCCTGATTAAGGAACCAGCTACCAAGCAACACCAGCTTTTTATAATGAGTATTTGTGTAAATTCTCTTTTAAAAATTACAGGATCAGGCGATAATGATTAGATTAGGGGAGAAAAAAAAAGGTTCCTTTATATGATGATTTTGAAATTTGGAAGAAAAAGATATGATCAACATGGCATCACCTATAATTATGGTATTATTTTTGGGATTTAAATTTGGTAATTAGCTCAAAATAGATTATACAAAAAGAGTATTCATAAAAACACACCGAGTCTCTTTTATAACTAATAGTTTCGTATTATTAAGGCTTCCATGGAAATTAAAATGAATGATATTCAATTTTAAACAATGAAACGTTCTGGTCAAAAGGAATGGCAGTTTTGATATATTCCGCTTTTGACGGGGACAATCCCGGACAAGTGGCTGCAAAGATACGGCGAAAGTGCAATAAATGCGGAAAGTCGAAAGTCTCTTTCACTCCAGTTACAACCTTTGACACGTCGTCTCTGTCTCATTGAGTCATGCCCCTCTCAATTTCTCGCGATATCTCGGGAGAAAATGTGTGGACCGGGACAACCGTTTTGAAATGCAACTAACGGTCGTGATTATCTTAGATGATGCATCTCGTGGTTAGAAAAACCATCCTGCATTCCCGACCATTCGAACTACCTACGCGCGCCCACCAAAATGCTATTTTTCATGCTTACGGGTAGTATTGCTGTAATTTTCTTTTAAAGCATGAAAGGCAAACCATTTTAAAGAGAGGAGAAATGAGTCATTTTATCCAACAATTATTGTGATTTAGTAATTTAGAAGAACAATTATATTTTTTTCATAATAACACAAATTGGCGGTTAATAACAAAATTTTGTTTTACATTTTAACTTTATCGCTATAGAAAGTAAGTGTTTATGCATTTTATATATTTAATAAGTATTTAACACTTAAGTTAGATATTAAAAATTACGCCTCTCCTTTTCAGTTTCTCATTTAATATTAACAATTGTTTATTCGCTTCATCTACAACATTATTTGATTTTCTATAATATCAGAACTAACGATATACACTTCCTTTTAGGATGGTTACTGCACACGTATCTGTTGGGAATTTAGACCTCCCGAACCCACACCCAAGGATATTTAATAGACAAAAAATATCAGAAAATAACAACACAAGAGAATTTACGTGGAAACTCCCAAACCGGAGAAAAACCACGGGCACCGAGA
>JANSVA010000008.1:695976-708657 GCA_025504915.1 Erythroxylum reticulatum | reverse complement strand
CTTATATAGGTAAGATACTTGTCTCAATTGTTGTCCCCAACCAATATGGGACAACAAAGGAGCCAAAAAACTCAACAGTATCATATGACAGCAATCCAACTTAACATGTACAGTTTGGTTTCGATTTCATGCATCATAGTAACAGCGACCGAACTCTCTGTACAATTTGTTTAACTAACTTCGATCTCATGTATCGCTGAATAGCCAGCGATCAGCGAATCTCTGACTTTCCGAACAAACACCATCTTCAAAGAAAGCCACTTGTTGACTGTGATTTAGCTAAAGAGTTAGATTAAAAATATAAAAACCAAATATCTACGAGATCATACAATTTAAGAAAATTTTAATCAGATTTTATTAATCTTAGTGGGTTGATGTGATGATATTATTATACTGAGTTCTCATTCTTCGGGGAGTAATTAATAGGGAATTACTGAATTAGTGGCCGGCTTAGAAATTAATTGCAAGATTAAATTATATTAAAGATAAGATAATATTATAGTTTTGGTATTATATAATTAAGTTGAGAATTTCCTAGTGTAGGAATCATTAGTCAAATGTAGATTAGGCTTTAAAATAGGGAAGGGTCATTTAAATATAAACATCTTATTTTTATCCCTCTTAGAAAACTATAAATTTTGATTTTTAAAAAAATAAATATATCATTGTATTTAATAATAATTTTATTTTGATATCATTGAATTAGTTTTCTTTTAATTTTATATAAAAGGTAAAGAAAAAGCATCATTGAGGACAAATAAAAATGAAAATTCCAATTTTCAGGAGTCAGACGTTTTCCCTGACTTTATCAAAAGCTAGGACGGCCTAATGTGTACCTGTCTAATTAATCTCATAACAACCGAATTCAATGATAGAGATTATAAGGACGGTCGCAATTATTGCTTTTCTATGGTTTTCTACGAATTGGTGAATGGAAAATTAATGGCCAAGAAGAGAAGAATTTTATACCTTTCGAAATATAAGGCAAGTCTACTTCTTGCAACCGAGTAAGTTAATATTAATTGAATTGTCGGCTATGAATTGGTTGGTAGTGAAGCTGACCTACAGGGCATTAATTAAACATGCTTCCCTCACTTAAAGACAAAATGGTTATCAAAATCTAATTAAGCTTTAAATAGAAGATTACCACCTAATCGAAATTCCCACTAAACGCTAAGAACGTCTCTCTATTGCTTCCAAATGCAGAGGTGACCTTCTGTCCATGCTATTAAATGAGCTTTATGTCGCCTATCGTGAAAAGGACTTGCAACTTTGACATAGTAAATACCAATAAGTGCAGGCTTAATCAAACGGGATTTAATTAAATCAACCCATTTAACTAATCATCAGACGTCATAACTTTTTGCAAGTCATTTAACAAGCTTGGCTCGCTGATTACCATCTGGAAAAAATCAGGTCTGTATGGGAAACTCTTCGAACAAGTTAAGCATGTAGGCATAAATTCCAATTTCCTTGTTCACCACCAACTCTTTTTCTAGACTTATTCAACCAATTCAGGCAAACCCTTTTGATGCTTACTGAAACGCATAATCTGAAAACTGAGAAAAAAAAAAAAAAAAGGTCAAAGTATTGGAAGTTTCTCAACAGGATTTGGCTTCGTTCAAACGAGCTTTCATTTGAAAACCAAGTCGAGTCTTACAAATGTTACCCCAATGATTCGATATGGAGAAATTGTGGCAATGATTCCTTGCTCCTTTTCTCTCTGTTCCTGTTTGTTGATGTTAGGAATAATAGCACTTCATTACGAGAAAGAGAAAGAGAGCAGCGGATGATGATAGTCTACGCATTCATATTCTGCTTTTACTTGAAGTCGAAGGGCACGAAAATGTTCACTTTTACTGAGAATCTAATCATTGTAGACAAAGTTTCTTAATATTTTGTTGTTTTGTTATTTTAGGCTACCATTTTGGACAAAGAAGAATGAGAAACATTGAAGTTTTAACGTTAAATTTTGACTATAATTTCAATTCTATTGGATGGAATTTAGAGTTATTATGCTAATAAAAGCAAAGTCAATGGTGAAATCAAATTATATAGTCAATAATATCTTTAAAAGTTTAATTTAAAATTACTATATTTGCAAAACAAATTAAAAAAAAACAGTTTCAATATAAAAATTAATTAACTAATATAGATATTATTTGATCAAAGTTTAATTATTAATTAATGAAATATTAATTTGTGAAAAGATTTATTACATGTATTAAAGTATATAATGTATAAATTAAAATATTACCTATTCCATTCAAGGTGAAAATTATAAGAGTAAATAAAAAAAATATAATCATAGAGATAGAAATTAAGTAAAAGTTGGAGAGAGAAGAGAATTAAAATATTCCTTTCATATTAAAGTGGGTAATAATCACTCTTAATAATTATCATCTTTTTCAATGATAAAAAATTTTAAAATACATGTTAAATAAATAAGAAAAGGTTATAAATGATATATTTTAATTAAATATTAAAAAATTTAAAATAAACAATAAAAACAAAGATCACACACAAAATTTATTAGTTAGAAAATATGTTAATTAATTAAAAATTAATTTTAGATTAGGATTAGGAATACGAGTACGAAAATTATTATATGTTAAATAATTTATAAACTCTATGGAGAGTGGGACAACGCGCTACTAGGTAGCGTGGACTCGAAGGTTGTTCCAATGTTTCAGCTTCTTAGAATTAAAAGGTTGTCAACATGTAGTGTGAAAGAGCAGGAGAGTGAGATGAAAAAGCTGAAAGTAATAATTACCTTACGATAATCGCTACGACTACTAATGAATCTCTCTATCTTATGAAAAGGAAACTACTTCCACTCCATTTGATTTTGATCATCACCTAATGAATAGGCTTTTAAAGTGAAGCGGAGGAACAGAAAACTCTTTAATTGCATAAAATGGAGAGAAAGGAATATTACAGTACATGAGATAACGAAAAAGCATCTGTATGGCACACAAAAAGCAGAGCAGATTGCCTCTGCGCACAAAAGCAATTTCCAGAAATCCCTGCATGCTCATTCTACACTCTTTACGAACCTTTTTCTCCACAAGTCCTTTATCTCGTTCTCACTCACTCAGCTTTCGTAATCCATTTTTAATATTCTAATGCTTGCCTTTTGTGTTCTGTGGCCCCAAGAACTGATTTTTACTTGACCACCTTGGGGTTTTGTTGTTTCTTCTCTGTAATAGGCCGACCATGTATTCTTTTTCCTTTTCTTCTTTTTGTAGGAGGTGGTGGTGTGTATTTTTTCTCTTCTCAAAATAAGCTTTAATAGTTTGGACATTTTTAACCATTTTCATTGCTGGGAATATTGTCTTTGGGATATTTGATTAGTGAATCAGATGGGGAAAGAAAGTAGAGAGAGAAAAGTAAGAGAGAGAATGGGATGGTTCTTGTGAAGGAGGGGGATCCGATCTTTCCTTTTCGCGTTGAATTCGTCTATAGTATTTAGCCTTTTTGTGTGACACATACACAGAATGTTGAAAGAGAGATTGGAGATAAGAGAAAGAACAAAAAACAGAGGAAGAAAATAGAGAGAGAGAGAGACCTCTTTGATAGATAGATGGATAGATCCCAATAGAAAGAAGAAGGATTTGAGAGACTTAAAAAAGCTAAGTTCTGTTACTTGTCTTGATGTTTGTTTTCATATCCAGTGGAAAGAAAAGGCCTTTCTTTGGTTTTGCCTGGTTGATTTTCTAATTCTAGTTAGCATTCACGGACTCTGCGCTGAGTTTCTCGCTTCCGAACCCCATTCCCTTGGTATACTGCCAACTTATCCACTTTAACGACGAAACCGAAACCAACCCAATTCGCTCAAACCTTTTGGTGTCTTAGAACCAGAGTTTTTGGATTCATTCATTAAAGGAAACGACTAAAGGTCACAACTTTGTTTTGTTGGAAATGAGAGCCGGACTCAGCACGATCCAGCAGACCTTAACCCCAGAAGCCGCAAGCGTGCTGAATCACTCAATCGCCGAAGCTAGTCGCCGGAATCACGGTCAAACCACGCCACTCCATGTGGCGGCGACGCTTTTGGCCTCGCCGTCGGGGTTTCTCCGACAAGCTTGCATCAAATCTCACCCCAATTCCTCACACCCTTTACAGTGCAGAGCTCTCGAGCTCTGTTTCAGTGTTGCTCTTGAACGTCTCCCCACTGCACAGAACCTTAGTCCGGGTCACGACCCACCAATCTCTAATGCGTTAATGGCCGCTTTGAAGCGAGCTCAGGCTCATCAACGAAGAGGATGTCCTGAACAGCAACAACAACCTTTGTTAGCAGTGAAAGTGGAGCTTGAGCAGCTTATTATATCGATTCTTGATGACCCGAGTGTGAGTAGAGTTATGAGGGAAGCTAGTTTCTCGAGCCCTGCTGTTAAGACCACAATTGAGCAGTCTTTGAATTCTTCGTCGAATTCTGGTCCTGCTGCTGCTAATCAAAGCACAATTGGTTTGGGATTTCGGACACCTGGAGCTGTTTCAGTGCCTGCTCCAATAATGAACCGGAATATGTATGTGAACCCAAGATTGCAACAAGGGACTGCAGCACAATCTGGTGAGCTGCAGAGGAATGTTGAGGTTAAGCGGGTGTTTGATATTCTGTTGAGGACCAAGAAGAGAAATCCTGTTTTGGTTGGGGAATCTGAGCCGGAGATGGTTGTTAAGGAGGTCTTGAAGAGCATAGAGAGTAAAGAAGTAGTTGAGGGAGTGCTAAAGAACGTTCAGGTTATCCATTTGGAGAAGGAGTTCGTAGATAAGCCTCAAATACCCACCAAGATTGTTGAATTGGCCGGTTTGATTGAGGCTCGGATGGGGAATACGGATTGCGGAGGGGTGATTCTTGATTTGGGTGATTTGAAGTGGCTAGTTGACCAGCCTGTGAATTTTCCAGCTGGTGTTGCTGGTGGGATTCAACAGCAGAGACAGCAGCTTATGTCTGATGCAGGGCGGGCGACGGTGGCAGAGATGGGGAAGCTTTTGACGAGGTTTGGAGAGGGTAGTAGCGGTGGAAGGGTTTGGTTGATCGGGACTGCTACTTGTGAAACGTATTTGAGGTGCCAAGTTTATCATACTTCTATGGAAAAGGATTGGGATTTGCAGGTTGTTCCAATTGCCGCTAGAGCACCTCTTCCAGGGATGTTTCCAAGGTGCGAAATCTCTTGTTGGCTTATGCATTTCTTTCTTAAATACATGATGTTATGCTCATCAGCTTAGAAACTTGCGGAATTTGAAGTTTTGGGAAATTTCTTGTCTTACATGCACAGTTATTGCTGGAATCTGTCTTGTTTGTTGAATGAAAAGCTATCAGTCTGCCTTAATTTTTATCTGATTCGCTGATCATATGATGATAGATATTACTTTTACTTTAGAAATTTGCTTTAATTATCCTTACTTTTGGAATTTGATATGATTCCTCTGCTCTTGCTTTCTTTGACTCCCAGGCTTGGGACAAATGGAATTCTTAGCAGCTCCGTTGAGTCCTTATCCCCCTTGAAGGGGTTCCAAACTGTGACGACTGCTGCAACGAGACATCTCACTGAGAACTTGGATCCTGCTTTAAGATTTCGCTGTTGCCCTCAATGCATGCAGAATTATGAGCAAGAGTTAGCAAAAGCTGTACCTAAAGAGCTGGAGAAACCTTCTTCTGAGTCAAAAACAGGGGCAGGTTTACCGCTGTGGTTGAAAAATGCCAAATCTCAAGAGGGTGATCTTAAGATTCAAGATCAGACTGCGGTAAGAAATTGAACTAAAACTATATCTCCATGATCAATGATCTCATTTGCTGGAGCAGGTGTTTTTTTTAAAATTCAAGAGCTGATTTATGATATCATTGTGCATTTATGCAGATTAACGATCAAGAAATGTTCTTGAAGCACAAGAGCTTAGAACTACAAAAGAAATGGCAAGATACATGCTTGCGGATTCATCCTGGTCATCATCAGTCAAGTCTTCGCTCTGAGAGAACTGCTCAACCAGCTTTCTCAATGACGGGCTTATACAATCCAACCTTGCTTGCTCGTCAACCTTGCCAGCCTAAACTGAGTTTGAATAAAAATCTTGGCGGACCTTTGCAATTGAACCCGAATCTTTTGTCCAGCCAACCAGCTGGACAGATTGGTACACCACCTGGAAGCCCTGTGAGGACAGATCTTGCGCTTGGACGGCCGAAGGTGACTGGGAACAGTCCAGAGAAAATCCACGAGAAGCTCACTAAGGACTTGTTGGGCTGTGTTAATTCTGAACCGCAGAATAAATTGTATGAATTACAGAGTGACAAACCGTTAAGCTCAGTTGATGCTGACTCATTCAAGAAGCTATTCCACGGTCTTATTGAGAAGGTATGGTGGCAGCAGGATGCAGCATCTGCATTGGCTACAACGGTGACTCAATGCAAATTGGGGAACGGGAAACAGCGCGGTGCTGGATCAAGGGGTGACATCTGGCTATTGTTCACAGGTCCGGACAGGTTTGGCAAGAAGAAGTTAGCATCTGCTCTTTCAGAGCTTGTGTGTGGAGCCAATCCGATAATAGTTTCTCTTGGAGCAAGGCGGGAGGATGGAGAATCTGATGTGAACTTCCGTGGTAAAACAGCACTGGATCGTATAGCAGAGGCCGTCAGGAGGAATCCCTTATCTGTAATCATGTTGGAAGACATTGAAGAAGCAGATGTAGTTCTTCGAGGAAACATAAAGCGAGCAATGGAAAGAGGTCGACTTGCTGATTCCTATGGCCGTGAAATCAGTCTTGGGAATGTTATTTTTATTTTAACTGCAAGTTGGTTACCAGAAAATCTCAAATTCTTATCAAACGGTGTATCACTTGATGAAAAGAAACTCGCTAGTTTGGTAAGTGGAGGCTGGAAACTAAGTCTATCTCTTTGTGAGAAATCAGCAAAACGTCGAGCCAATTGGCAGCATGATGAAGAGAGGTCCTCAAAGCCGAGAAAGGATGCAGGTTCAGCACTATCATTCGATCTGAATGAAGCTGCTGATGCTGAAGAAGATAAAGCTGATGGCTCTAGAAATTCAAGCGATCTCACATTTGATCATGAAGATGAGCATCTCATTCATAAGAGACTCCTAACTCCTGCACCTTCAACAGCATCTCGTGAGCTGCTGAATTCCGTAGATGACGAAATTGTCTTCAAACCCGTGGATTTTGGACTCTTTAAAAGCGACATCTCCAAATCTATCACTAAAAGGTTCTCCGCCATCTTCAGTGACAGGATTCCAATTGAAATACACGAAGATGCACTCGACAAAATCATAGGTGGCTTATGGTCAGGCAGAACGGATTTGCAAGAATGGATAGACAAGGAATTGGTTCCAAACTTTCAACAGCTAAAATTACGGTTACCAACATCCCTCCAGGAATCCATGGTTGTTCGACTTGAACTCGACAGGGATTCCGATAGGAATCTCCGAAGTTTTCTGTCAAGTAGTAACAGATTAGTGGTTGATGGGTTTTAGGTGTTGCAGACAGGAATCCATCCGGAAGCACTGTTAGAGGTTTTTACTTGGTAATTCTTCATTTCCTGTGGATGGAGATGTAAATATCTTGAACTGCTCTTGGACAGGAAAAAAGAGGAAGACGGTTGGAGGGTCAAATGAAAGTAAGGCAAAAAGATAAGTGAAAAAAAAGAAAGAAAAAACATAGAATGAAAAAGAACAGAATAGTTAAGAGAGGAGATGTTGATAGATTAATGAACCTTTCTTATAAAAACAGGCATTATCGCAGCTTCTTCTTCATTGTTTAATTTTTTTCCTAATATGTGCTTGTTACAGAGTTCATGGTACTGCTGTTATTGAAATATTAATTTAATTATTACATGGGAACAGTGATCAATAAAACTGAGACTTCATATTCTCATAAATATCATTTTTGGCTACGTGATGAGAAGTATGGTTGGTTTTGTTTACGACATTGACATGGCAATGTGAATTTGGCTTACGTAAAATGTATCGAAACACATGGGGTCTGATTCATGAACCGACTTTTGGTTTGTTGTTCGACGAAAAGCATTTTTACCACCTTATGAAGAAGAAGATATCAGAGCCTTGCTCGTGTAGTCTAATGCAATACACGTTCCAATTAATCGTGAAAATGGAAGAAATCGTTTGAATTCGAAGAGAGTACAATTTAACGTTGACAAGGACCACCCACGCACACTAAAGCAGGAGAAGTAAAATGTAACAGAATCACTAACCACCACGTGGCTCGTGTCTCAAGAAGAAGAAACCGCGAATGGGACAAGAGAGAAGTTGGAAGCTCGAACTTCTTGTTAAATTAACAGAAACAATTGAGTTAAGAGTTGTTTAATGTTGTTGGGAACAAAGATTTAATGGTGACACTTGCCCAATTTCCGCAATCCTCATGGATAGCACTTTCTTAAATTCTCCATCTACTTGTCTCCTCTAAGTAAAACTTGTGCCATGAACTAAATCAGTCATATTGAGTTTAAGAAAAATAAAGAGGAAGAATTTTCTTTTTTTCCCCTTCTGTATAAAATTCAGAATACGTGAAATTGATTGATGTAATTTAATGTTTTTTTTTTAATAATTTTGACTTATATGAGATGTGTGTTACATAAGTATATACTAGTGCTTGTCACTTAATTGTCCATAGGGAGTTTGAAACGGCAAGAATGCCAATAATGAGAATGATATAATATCAAGTTCCAATGTTTCCATTAAAAATAATTAATTTACAGTTATGTATTGTAGTAATTTCACCCCCCAAATAAAAACAGTGTTTCCTTTCTCGAAGTCGACAATCAGGAAAGTGAAGAAGACGACAGAAACCATAAGATTACATCTTAATCCAAGCCTTGCATTGCATGTGTTCCATTCGTTTAATAATACAACATTTTGTTATTGTTAACCCTACGAGTCGGCTCTCTGTAGTTAATGCAATAAATGTGAGAATAAGGTCACATGAACCTGGACAATTTAGATTATTGAATTGCTATGAAAATTTCTTGTATATATTATTAATTTAATGTCTACATCAATCCAAGAGTGAAAGAAAAAGAGAGAGAAACTTACATGTTTGAACTTTGAAGTAAAAGACCAGTAATTGACAATTGGCAAATTTGGGTGATGGGTTTGTTGGTAGTCGGATAATAACTTCAACGTCCAACAAGTGGAGTCCTTGATTTACAATTTGAGGGTTGAAGGGTGATCCATTCATAGTGTATTGCCATAATTGCATTAAAAGGCCATTTTCTACTTAATGGCAACGACACATTCAAACATCACAATCTTGTTATAAGGACAAATTTCAAAGAGAAGGGCTTTGTAGATCACCATCAAGGGCAGAGGCCAAAACCATGAGAAGACAGATTTCCACCCATGGGTACATCAAAAATAAATGAGGGTTTTTGTCTTTCATTGACTCAAAACCATGCATGTGTTCTCATTTATTGGGTCTGCTCTTCCGTAACTATCTTTCTTGTTGAAAAGTCAAAAGTTTGCATATAAAAAATAGGTATCAGAGTCACCAAGTTGCTCAAGGATTTTCTGAAAAGAAAGAAGATTGAGAATTTCATTTAGAGTAAACATCTCTTGTTTTGATAAGAAATATTGAAGTATCATCATTGTATAAAGATTTATCAACACAAGAAGATGAGGATTTAACATGCAAAAGGGTGTGTTCTTCTTCTTTTTTATTTATTTATTTTTAATTTTCTCTTGTTTAGGTAGAATCAGAGCAAATAGGTATACATAACCGAAGTACATATGTTTGTCTAGTGCGGTGAGAAAGTCTATAATTGGGACTAAAAAAAAAAAAAAGAGCTGTCCTGCTTTGAGTTTCCTCAGCTTTCTCTGAAGTTGAAGTGGGAAATTAGTCAGTCCTATGTGAATAAAATCAACAGAAAAAGAAAGAACAGAAGATACATAGAACTTGGGATAGCAACAAGAAATAACGTCACTTCCAGATAACAATTGGCATGCGAAAGATTGAGAACTCTTCAAGATAAAACCATAGATCAAAAGAGTGGAGTGGTTGGGTTATGGTTCCAACGATGAAAGGTTGGAAATGACACAAGAATGAAGACAAAACGAGTATAAAGGTGTAAAGGTCGCAGGAGCTCAGCTTCTTTACACTTATCTTACCTGTTTTACATACAAACAAAACAAACCTATCTTTTCTTTCTCGTCGAGTGTATACTTTCTGTAACTGTATATCATCTCGTAGTGGATCAAGACCAGGTTGGCATGAGCTAGCAATATCAGACCATTAGACCACTGAAATGTTTATTCGTTACGTAGATAAAACGACCTAATCCACGTGATACACATGAAACTCCCATATAAAGTTGCCAAATGTGGACGGTATAATTGCACAAGAATTTGTTAACCTTGCTCAACACAGTGTTACGATATAGAAGTTGAATATAGAAAGTAAAAACCAATAGCTAAACGTCAACAAGCAAGTGAGTGCCTGTACTTGTGTGTTTTTTTTTAATTTTTGCTCAGAAATTGTTCTTCAAGTTTGCTTGAAGGTTCAACTATAATATTAACTGCCCTCTATCCCATGAGAATTATATGTTGAAATGAAGAGAATGAACTCTAGAGGAAAGGTCTCCCTTTTTGGTTGTGCCGAAAGAAAAAAGACAAAGGTGGTATCACATGCTGAGAAAAAAGCTATGAAACTTTACAATTGCATCTTTTGCTATAGTTATTTCCTTTAATATCCGTACAAGTGATAATGTATTTTAAAGCCTGAATTAAAATAGGAATTTTCAGGATCTTACTATCCAGTGTTCAAAATTTTAAATTATCTAATATTATATTTAATTAGCCACTGTCTACCCATTATTTTATATATATATATAATTAATCTCTATATAAATTAAAGATAAAAGTTACGTATTATTGTATTTTTTTCAAATTTCGCTTGTTAGTTGTAATGTCAATTTTAATAAAGCCCTTGATTTGTTAAAATGACCTCAGATCTACTGTTGATTTCCACATAATTACCGTACTGGAGGAAAGCCGTAATATTTACAGTTCCTTATGTACTTGTGAAGAGTACGTTTGTTGACATTTCACCCCTACTTACCACACACATACCAGAACCTAACACGACCATGACAATTTATATCAAGTTATAATTTCTGATACACCAATTATGGAGAAAACGTTTGCAGTCGATTGATTCATGTTTTTCCTCTTACCATGGCATTAAACCGGCAATTTCTGGATCCTTCAGGCATACAAATATCTCCAACCACTCCAGTTAAGTTCGCAAGGACACAGACGCAAAAGCAAATAGGTCTCACGCATGCATTTCTCGACGATTTCATTAAATTTTTTGTACTATTGGTCGGTGTTGTTGAGTACTCGGCGTGCAAGAGATCTTTGATTCTTCTGCTCCGATATTTTCATCCATTAAGGGACAAGGTCTCTTCTTTTTCTGTCTCCTATCTCCATGCATGAACACTGCCTCTAGCTTTGTTTTAATTCATGCAGGGAAATTTCATGAAGTTGTTTTTATAGTCATCAAATTTACGTTTAAATATATAGAGCGAAACCCAGTTGCCAAAATTTCTATTTCAGTTACTAATCATTAAAAATGATAAGTAGTAACAGATTCGCTTATAGTTGTAGCTTGATTAAGAAAGTGCTATATGGTGACATTATCTGTTGTTACATTTAATAATACAAAATGGTATTCAAATCAGGTTTTGCTGACCCTATTTTCGCAATTAGAAATCAAATTGCATGGAATTTATTGTCGAATCAAGATCAGGTACCGATGACAATTGCTCGTCAAATCAAAAGATAGGAAAAGAAGAAGAAAAAAAAAAGAAGAAAACAAAGGTATGAACTATCAAGTAAGAAACCCTTGAGTTCTATTCCACAGAGTAGCGTTAGTCACGGACTTGAGACTGATAAAGACAAATAAACATGTCCTCATAGATTCGTATGCATAACATGTGGTGTAGGATTCCATTTTCACGATGTAAAAATATATATTTTAAATCTTTAAACAAAATGTTGACAAATAATTACAAACTCATTTTTTGGTTTTAAATTATTATTTTGTTAAGTAATTTAAATATATTGGTTAACTTTATCATTTAGCTTCAAATTGTAATTTCCTTAAGTAATTTATTTAGACCTAAAAAGTAAAAACTCTTGCGAAGATTAGAGAATTTACACAATATACATATGATTGCAAATTCTTCTGTTGGTTCACAGGAACTGTATAAAAAAGGAAGCTACATTCAATGGCATAGAGTACTGTAGATTGAGCACGAGTGTCGGCTTTTCGGCTGGAACCCGAGTGAGGGATCGGCTCAGAAGGTGCGGACCCTTGATTGGACCACCCAACCTCTTACCTATGAGCATCCCGGACGTTCGGCAAGTTTCCCCAAAGGTTTCGGGGGATTGGTAATGGACTGTTATGAGATTAGTATAAAGGATTAAACAATAAAGAAATAAAAATGAATTGATTTATTATAATTTATAAAAATATGTTGGTTTATAAAATTTTGTTAATTAATTAATAAATTGTTCAATTTTAATAATAAAATTATTAAGATAAAAGCAGATTTAATTTTTTAATCGTTAACTAAAAGATTTTTAATAATTTTATTAATGGGAAAATACTTGGATCCAACCTTCACAACCGTGTCTCTCGCAACAAAATAGGGTG
>JANSVA010000008.1:672787-683736 GCA_025504915.1 Erythroxylum reticulatum | reverse complement strand
TTCAGTTTGACCATCCGACTAAGGATGGTAGGCTGAGTTTCGGTTTAGTTGAGTGCCAGCCAGCCTAAACAACTCCTTCCACAATTTGCTCAAGAAGACCTTGTCCCTGTCTGACACTAGCGACCTCGGAATGCCATGGAGTCGTACAATCTCTATGGTGAAAAGCACTGCCACAGTTCCTGCCGTGAAGGGATGTTTCAAAGGCACAAGGTGAGCAAATTTACTCAATCTGTCCATTACTACTAGGATAGTGTCATAACCCCCCGATCTCAGTAATCTTCAACAAAATCAAGAGATAAATCCTCCCAAATCTGGTTAGGGACCGGCAATGGTTGCAGTAGTCCCTCAGGGGTTAAAGCTGCATATTTCTGTTGTTGGCAAGTAGCATATTCAACTACATACATAGCTACTTGTTTCTTCATCCCTTCCCAATAAATCTCTTTTGCCAAATTCTTGTAGGTTTTCAAGGTTCCCCCATGTCCTGCTAAATGAGACTCATGTGCTTCCCGTAAAAGAAGCGGAATATATTTGGAATTTCTACTAAGCACTAACCTTCCATCGTACATTAATCTACCATGTACCAAGGCAAAAGGTAGCTTACTGGAGGCATCTTTGGAAATTTTAGTCTTCAAAGCCTTCAACTGATCGTCCTCTTCTACCCCTTGCAAGATTTCAGATATGTTAATCCCTTGAGAAATTCCCCATGACTTGGCAGTCCACTAACTCCCCCCTCCTTGATAAGGCATCTGCAACCTTGTTGCTCTTTCCCGATTTGTATTCCACCCTGAAATCATACCCCAGCAGTTTGGTGACCCACTTCTATTGGTCCACCGCAATCAATCTTACTTCAAGTAAATATTTAAGACCCTGCTGGTCAGTTCTGATGATGAACTGTTGCCCCAGCAGATATGGTCTCTACTTCTTTACCAAAAAGACAATTGCCATGAGCTCCCTCTCGTAGACTACTTTTCCACGGGCTCTAGGTGACAAGGATTGGCTGTAACATGCGATAGGCCTACCATTTTGCATCAGCACTGCTCCCAAACCGATACCAAATGCATCAATCTCCAAAATGAATGGTTGTTGAAATTTGGGTAAAGCCAAAACTGGTTATGAACACATAGCAGACTTCAGTTGTTGGAATGCAATTTCAGCCTCCTCCGACCATTTGAACCCGTCCTTCTTCAATAATTGCGTCAACGGGGCAACAATCTTCCCATAATCCTTCACGAACCTCCTATAGTACCCGGTCAGCCCCAAATATCCTCTTAACTCCTTGACACTTTTAGGTCTAGGCCACTTCCACATCGCTTGGATTTTGTTTGGATCAGCTGAAACCCCTTTTCCTGAGATAACATGCCCCAAGTATTCAAGCTCCAACTTAGCAAACACACACTTCTTCATATTTGCATATAATTGATTCTTCCATAATAACTCCAACACTTCTCTCAAATGGTCTACATGGTCTTCTATAGTCTTACTATAGACCAATATATCATCAAAAAATACTAACACAAACTTCCTCAAAATCTTGCTAAACACCCTATTCATCAAGGCTTGGAAAGTGACGAGGGTATTAGTGAGCCCAAAAGGCATTACCAGGAACTCATAGTGTCCATGGTGTGTCCTAAAAGCTGTTTTTTGCACATCTTTTTGGTTCACCCTGATCTGGTGGTAACCAGATTTTAAATCCAGCTTTGAAAACACCTTTAAGCCATATAGTTCATCCAATAGTTCATCTATCATAGGTATAAGAAATTTATCTAATACCGTAGCCCTATTTAAAGCCCTATAATTCACATAAAACCTCCAGCTGTTGTCCTTTTTTCGCACTAGCAAGACGGGGCTTAAGTAAGGGCTGAAACTAGGCTGAATTACTCCTGATGTCAGCATTTCTTCCACTAGCCTGTCAATTTCTGCTTTTTGACATTGAGGATACCTATAAGGCCTGACACTTACGGGTCCTACCCCTTATTTTAAATCAATCACATGCTCTATATCTCTAGATGGTGGCAGCCCCTGTGGCATGTTAAAAACATCTTCGTAACTACCCAACAAGGACTACACACTTTCAGGCAATAAACCCGATTCCATACCTCCATTCTGCTCCAAAACATAAATATGTATCATGAACAAATTATCTTCTTCTTCGGTCTGCTTCATCAAAGCTTTTAAGCCTATCAATCCCCGGATAAGGTTGGGTTCCCCCCTCAAGATCACCCATTTCTCTTTCTCTCGGAATTTCATAGCAAATTTTGCCCAATTAATGACTACTTCTCCCAAAGTCTGTAACCATTTGACCCCTAGTATCAAGTCACAACCGTTAAGGGTCATAGGCAAGTAATCTTCGGTTATGTTGTAGTGTTGCACCTCCAGTAGAACTTCCCTACAAACTCCCTTAACCTTCACAGTTACACCATTTCCCATGACTACCCCATAGCCCTTGGTTTCCTCCATTTCAATCCCAATTGTTCCACTAACCTCATGGAAACCTGAATCTACCAAACAAATCACCTCTAATTCCCCTAATTTTCCCCTGATCTTCATGGTTTTTGGCATAGTCAACCCCACTACAGAACTAATTGCCAATTCGGCACTCTCTTCCTCCTCCTCTTCACTTTCAGTCTCCTCCTCCTCATCTAGCACTAAGAGGGCCTGCAGTTGTTTATTCTTGCATCGGTGCCCCGGGGTAAACTTTTCATCACACTTAAAACACAGTCCTCTATCCCTCTTTTCATGCATTCCGAAGCTGATAGCCTCTTAAACCCTGTTTCCCTAACACTCTTCTCACTTTTGTCTCCATCTCTACAACCCTCTCTTCCCACAAAACTCCCTTTTACTTCACCTGTCCTACCTGTGTTTCCTTGTCGACTATACTTATAATTCCTCATCTCGCTATTCTTCTCTTCTATCCCCAAAGCAGTTTCGATTATCTCAATCAGCCCTTTGGGCTTAAGCAAGTTCAGTTCATACCTGATTTGAAGTTGTAACCCCTTAATAAAGGTGCATTTCATTACCTCTGGTGTCAACTCTCTGCAGGACGCAGCTAGGGCCCAAAATCGCCTACTATAATTGAGAACTATCCCCTCTTGTTTGATGGATAGGAACCTTTGACACACACTTCCTTCATGGAGTGGTCGGAAATGTCAGAATATCATACCTTTCAGCTCTCTCCAGTCCGGAATTGCGCCAGTGTCTTCGATGGCCCTATACCACGCTAAGGCTTCCTCGTCAAAACTTAGTGCAGCCAACTCCACCTTCTCCTCTTCTGTGTATCTCCCAACGGAGAAAAATCGCTCCGAACGGTTAACCCATGTATCTAGGTCTTGTCCCTTGAAAACTAACATCTCAATCCTACAAGGCTTACAATCGCATCTCCAATCCGGTGGCCAAGGATCGTCGTCTGGGTATCCCCTTCTCCAGCGCTCATCTCACCGATGCATTTCTTCTCCCCGGTACCATCCTCTCTCCTCTGGTTCGATTCATACATCATCGGCGCAACGTCATTCCTTCTCCTGTTGTCTTCCTCATACCTACCTTCCCTCCTGAATCGCTCCCCTTCTAGATCTCCTTTGTCTCGAGAGTGTTCCCCGATTTCGGTTTTAGAGATCGGGTCATATCCGTTTCTCAAATGGTGCTCCTCAAATCTCAACCAAGCATTTGGATCAAACCCGACTCACTTATCTTCCCCTCTATCGGGACCCATTCCTTTCCCCGTGAATAAGTCCTCCTTAGTCTCATCTCTTCGGCCTCTCATCATTCCAGTGGCCAATGACTCACCTTTGAGCGTTTTCACCGGATTATAGGGTGACGGGTCTGATCGAACTTGAAGAGTGGTGATAGCTTGCATTAGCTGATCAAACCTCCTACTGATCTCTTCCTTCAGCTCTCCCTTCACCCCTTCAAGCTTTTGATTCACTTCCATCCTCAAGAAATCACGCTCCATTTGCAACCCCACTTTGATTTCTTCTACTTCTTTTTCCAGTACGTACAGCCTTGTATCCTGTTTCTTTGCTGCCATGCCCAGAACGTTTGCTCTGATACCAAATGATAGAACCTGCCAATATTCTACTAACCAAACCTTACACACAAGCACAATAAAGGATAGAAAGGTATGCACTAAGGATCAGTAAAATGACAAGGATAATGCACTAGAATTCGAGGTCCTAGCTCATCCAGCCGTTTGGCTCAACTATACTTAAAACAGAATGCATGATGATCTCTCCTCCCCCATCCTGTACTATTTTATTCCTTTTGTCAGCTAACTAACTCTATTCTCTCTTTAGACAACTTTGCCCCTTTCCTAATTTGACAAAGCTACCCCTCCAGTGCCCTTGGTCCTTCTTCTTTGATAAGTGAATCTAATTTCCAGACTATGGGTCGTATCATAACTTCATGCTTAATCCAGCAGTCCAACATGGTTTTAAACAAAACATTGAAAAAAAAAAAAAAGAGGTCTTGTGCCTATCAAGGAGTCCAGGACTTTGATGATCAATATCATTGCAAATTTTGGAATCAATGAAACCATAAAAACTATATTTTGGGAATTAAGGAGAGTCTTAAATAGATCCCGCAACATTGGTTTCAGCATACAATTACTTAGTTACATTTCAAGGGAAGCATATCATCCTTCATCGTTGATGCTGTTCCCAATTTCCGAGCAACTCGAACTCGAGATTTCAGTTCGGCACCCGCTTGCTTAAAAGTGCTCTTTTTCATAGAAATCAAATCACTAAAGGTTCGAACTTTTTACACGTCCATTAGTACAATTGCTAAATTAAGGTTCCAACTTTTTACACGTCCATCAGTACAATTGCTAAACTATCCGGTCTTGTAGACACAAAAAGACAAAAATAAAGAAAACCCAGAAATTTTTTTTCCACCAAAGAAATGAAATGGTTAAATATCACCAACCCCCTGGCCCAGAGATCCTCTCGTTCCTTCTTCTTCCAAATAAAACAATTTCCACAACCAACAACTAGGACAAGCTCAAAAGATGGCAATTCAAGCGCAAAAAAAAAAGTGCACAACTCCTACCATAAAAGCTTTCCGGTCAACTTTCCATGGAAAGAAACAGAAGGCCAAAACGAAGATCAGGCACTACGAGCTGAAACTTACCTCACAAAGTTATCCTTCTTCAACTCCATTGCCAACAAGAAGGTTAAGTTAAAAATCCGATCTTTAGACAAGCTACGCCATGTCCAAAAGCACTCCAAAAAAATATCCGGGCGATTGCGAGCTCCTGAAAACTGGAAATGTTAAACGCACTTCAAAAGCTATCGATTAATGAGATGGAGTGATGTCAGAACTTGGGAATTCTGTTTTGGTTTTCTCTTGTGCAGTTAGAAATGGAGACCTTGACCAAAACCGAACATTACGATATAAGTCAAACCGACCTCAGGCAGCAACTAGAAAAAAGCTGTAAAATAATAATATCATTAATGATCGAGCAGTTTTTGTTAAAGCTAAAAAGACAAAAACATACCAATGAAAATCATGGTGTATGTAAACATTTCCTTAGCATCTTATTATGCTTTGGTCTGATTTTCTTTTTCGTGAAAACAAAAAATGTCTCACAGACATAAGTGATTCTGATTAGGTACTGTTCATTAAAAGTTTATATTTCTAAAAGCAAAAAACATTAGAAGCAGTGTTACATCCAGATCCAGAACGTGTTCTGTTATTCTCTCTCAGTCATCTTCTCGCAACAACGTGGGGTCATGTTACGAGCATTGGACATTGCTAACTAAAATCTTTTGCTCGATTCAGTGGGAAATACGTTTCTAACAACTTAGCACTATCAATGGCATTCAAATGAGTGGAATACAACTTTAGTTCTGTTCTCTAAGATCCCATGACCATGATCCATATCTTTTTACTCTAACCATGACTTCCGGGTGGTGTAAAGAACTTTATGTAAAATGTATGGCAAGATTAGCGGCATAAATCTCTTCTAGAACTTTGAGATTTTCTTTTTTTTAAAACTTATTTAAGAACATATACAGATCCTTTCCAGCTTAATATAAAAATAAAGTAAAGTTCTACATGGATCATGGATTATCAAGAAAACTCTCTCTTTCTATTTATTAATGGAAGTAAAAATTTAAAGATTCATATGAAGAACACGGCATCCAATTTGTCCCTCGTATACAAGTTCACTGAATGGGCTTACTAGAAAAATTGGCCTGTCAAAATCTCAAGAGTAACCACTGTTCAGGGCAGGCAGCGGGATCCTTTCAATGATGTAAAACTGCCATTTCAGAAATCCCTTTGTTTAACAATTATGTTTATATGCTTGTTCCAACCATTTCGTTTTCATAATATGTCCAAGGTTGCATTTTTCGCAACTTTTGAAAATGATGGTTTTAATCTTAAATTTTACGGGAATCTTGAGACTGTTGCTTGGATACGAGGAACTATTAGTCTTAAAATCACATCTCTTTTTGTTGAATAGCTTACGATTCACACATCCAGATTGCAAATAGTAGCAAAATCATAATTACTGGTAGAGATTTTCCAGGATCTGCTCTCTACTTTTTATATCAAGACCTTTGCAGATTTGGATTATTTCCAGCTGACTCCATTTTGAATTTGAAAGGGCTAATAGGAACTTGGTTGTTGATGCTGTGAAGAAACGGTATTGAAACTGTAAAAAGTTACGTGCTTTTATTACAAAAGGATGATATCCACAAGAAGAAGCGTGAAAAGGAAAACCTTTATAAGAAATTATTCCCAAAAATGATGGGAAACAGTCTTAAAACTGTAAAATTCTATGTATAAAACTTCAGAACCTGTGACTTGAGGTCAACTAAACTTCTGTACAAGTCTTTTAACTGTAGGAATTAGCTCTAAACAAATTTCTGTCATCCTAGCAAGAATGGGATAGAGCAAAACTGGAGCTCCAAAAGTCCTGATTGTACTTAATTGTCCACTTCACTATGGTCACTATAGAGAATGTCATCGCCCAGATTATAAGCATGTTTTATTCCTACAGGTGATATTGTAGCAAGGGTTTGAAGTAACTTTATGACATCAACTGTATCGTCCAGGTAGTATTTTGCCATGCTTGGCTTCTGACCAACAGTGCAGGCAAACACCTCCCCAATACTTGGCAACGAGGGATTACGAACATGATTTTCGATACTATCAAACATATCTTCATCTGATCGATCGTCCCCAATGCAGAGCAGAAAATCTGGTGACTTGCCTCTGCTTCTCATGGATGAGATGAGTTTTTCCAGAACTATACCTTTGCTAACACCCTGATATTCAACAGGATAGACAACAATCACAACCCAGAAGATTATGCAAGCACCAAAGAAAAAAGATCTAACACATGGTTATTCAATCCATCTCAATGCGATTTAGTGAACTAGTCTGAAATTCTATCATACCTGTGGTTTCACTTCAACAATATGATTTCCTCTTTTAACAACCACAGGCTCGTTAGCAAGAACACTTTCCAAGTGATCAAGGAGCTCCTTGGCCTGAGATGATCCAAACACGGGGTCTGCTTCTTGATGGTGCCACACCATGGCACTCTCTTTGTTCTCTATAAAAGAGCCATCAGTTGTCTCGGTATAAAGCATCATCACAGGTTCCACAATCTTCTTCCACTGGCAATCTTTAGCCACTGAGCAAGTCTCCCATTGAGAATCCCTTGTCCACCTAAAAATGGTAGATATAAACATAAACAGATGAATATAGAATCATCGAAATCACAAAAGAAAAATTAAATCTTTACCTGGTAAAGTAACCATGTTCAGCTGAAATGCCCAGTTTCTCACATGGGGAAAACCACTTACTCAAAGGATCCTTTCCTCTGCCACTGACAACAAAGACAGTGTTTTTGGGATCATCACATAAGCGATTCAAGATCGAAATGACTTCACTGCTGGGAGTTTTGTCCACAGAGGCCTGTGGCATCATAGTGCCATCATAGTCCAAAAGGATCAACCGACTGTTTGTATCGTGATATGCAGCTGCAATGGGTTCCAAAGCCAGCTTTCTGAAATTTGATCCCAGAGCTACAATTCTAAATCCCAAACCAAACCCAACACCCCAATACCTTTTCAGATAATGCTCCCCACAAGCTTTCACAAGGTCCTGATCAATACTTCTTGCCCAATAAGCAACATCATGAGAACTAATGTACTTGTAATGCTTCTCGTGCCTTAGCCGCTTCTCTTCATCCCTCATTATGATCGCCTCATACATAGCATCAGCTACAGCATCAATGTTCCAAGGATTAACACGAATTGCCCCACTAAGTGATGGAGAGCAACCAATGAATTCAGACACAATCAGGACGCTTTTCCTTATGTTCGAACCCTCAACAAACCCCAGTGCCTCGTCCAGAACAGAGCTCCCCTGTCTAGAAACTGTATACTTGTAAGCAACCAGATTCATTCCATCTCTTACAGGGGTGACCACACAACATTCTGAAATCGCGTAATAAGCCACTTTCTCTGAAAAACTAACAGGGCCATTGATGAACACAATTGGCTCGTACCCATCTTTACCATATTTTTCGTTTATCTCTTTAGCAACAAGATTACTCTCGCTTAGAACATCTTGTACATCCTTACCACTGCTTCTCGCAGGGTTAGCTATCTGAACTAACACAACTTTCCCTCTTAAGTGCTCGTGCTCTTCCAAAAGTCTGCCCAGTGCTTCAAACTTTAAACTAATGCCCTTAAACAGATCCAAATCATCAACTCCAACCATTACAATTTTCCCTTCAAATTTCTCCTTCAATTCTTTGGCCTTCTTGGCAGTATCTTCCATACTCAAAACCGATTGAAGCTGTCCCATATGAATTCCGGCAGGCAATATCTTGACACTCACATTCCTACCGTAGTAATCTAGCCCAATGTAACCCCTCTTGGACTCATAATCAAGGCCCAGCATCCTGCTACAGCACGACAAGAAATGTCTTGCATAATCGAATGTTTGGAACCCAACAAGATCACAGTTCAGCAAGGACTTTAGAATCTCCTCTCGCATCGGTATAGTCCTATAAATCTCGGAGGATGGAAACTGACTGTGCAAAAAGAAGCCAAGTTTAACTCTATGGTACCTTTTCCTCAGGAAAGTAGGTAAGATCATGAGATGATAATCATGAACCCACACGGAATCCTCATCTGGGTTCAACACTTCCACAACTTTGTCTGCAAATTTCCTATTAGCCGAAACATAGGCCTGCCACAGAGAGCGATCGAAACGTGCACCGTGGCTCGGTGACATAGGCAGCATATAGTGAAACAAAGGCCAAAGATAGTGCTTACAAAAGCCATGGTAGAACTTGTTCTGTAGATCAGTCGGCAAGAACACAGGCACGCACCTACAATTATCAAACAACAACTGGGATACGCTTTGTTTATCATTTTCTTCAATATCCGCTATCAAAGAACCCACATACCACACCTCTGTATCTGGAGGAAAGCCATCTTTGAGCTGCAATAAGATGTTGTCTTTATCTAACTCAAAGTTCCAATCTTTGGTATACTCGTCACGAGACACGCGTATCGGAAGCTGGTTGGCGACGACAATCCTTCGTTCTTTCGGCAAAGAACTCAACTCAGAACCAGAACTTCCTTCAAGAGCATCCTCAAATTCAGAAATCACTCCCGGTACATTCATGAGTCGAGGCAGACGATTCAAAACACGAAAATCGTCGACTGAGATAAGATTCAGACACTCCATGCAGTTTGATAGCATAATAATAGAGAACTCGACGAAACAGAAAGATCCAAGAAAGAGAAAGTACGTATATTAAAAGGAAACCGAAAAATATGAGAAAGCTATCCTCTTTCTGATAGAAATAGAATTTAGATGGTTAATGAAGGCTTTTAGTGATGTAGAGAAAGAGTCTTATAGAGAGAAACGGAAGCCTCTCAGTAATGAGAATCGAATATACTGATACACCTTCCAATCTTAGAGAGAGAGACGCTCTCCAATAAAATGGAAGGAGAGTTACAACAGAAACAGTGAGGATAAGAACGAAACATAGAGAGAGAACGGTAATCAATTGAGAGAGAGAGAGAGAGAGAGCAGGAGGGCCGACTTGGGAAATATTTATATAGTGCAAAATTTTGATTTTTATAAAGCAAGAAATCTTAGTAGATTGGACGGTCTTGATTTGATGTAGACTTATATAATATACAATCTTTTACCATACCAGTTATGATAATCATGATCATCATGTATCTTTAGGGTCGAGGTTGGTTACAAAAATCTACATAACGTTGTACTATATGGTCTTATCCTATTATCCAAAAATCAATAATATCTAGTAATTAGAGAACAATAAAGGGTTTTTAAAAAATTGTGGTAAATTAGAGAAATTAAAAAGTAATGTATTTTAAAGCACCAACCATCAACCAACCAACCAGCCAACCAACCAACGAACCAACCAACCAAGAAAGCTTGACAAGTAGAACATCTGCAATTAGGTCACATAGGCCTGTGATGGTCCCAGGGGCACCTTATTGCACATGCTCGAGAATCCTGCCCTGCCTTTGGAAAAGAGCAAGCACAGTGGAAAACTACACCTGCTTTAATGCCTGAAAATCAGGCGAGAACAGCACGTTCACACTGTCTCTCACTAGCAAGGTGACCCGTCTCCAGAGGGGATAGGATTAATTCTCCCCAGGATCTAGCTGGGACACAAGTATTCCATCCCCTGTGAGCCATGGCCATGGCGTAGCTGGGAGCTGGCCAGGGGCTCTCATGGGCTGGAGAGTGGGCAGGAAACCCCCGGTGTCGGTGAGCGGTGATCCCCTAATCGTGTTTGTATTCTCCTCTATCTATGTTACAGTTACGGTTTTCTTGTTCCCTTTGCTGTTCTGTTAAACTGCATTTATCTCAGCCCATGATTTTGCCTTTTTTCTTCCGATTTTACCCCCATCCCACAGCTGTGGGAGGTGTGAGTGAGCAGCTGCATGGTT
>JANSVA010000008.1:630412-660096 GCA_025504915.1 Erythroxylum reticulatum | reverse complement strand
AGGTATTGATTGATGAATGTGATATTGAAGTGCTACTTACCTTACTTTGTTCTGCTTGTTGAATTTGATTTATGTTGATTATGTTCTGAATTCCGGAAGATGATTGTCTAAGGCGTTTGATGCATGTTTATATCATTGGAAGTGCTATTTACATGTGAATATAATTGACTACTTTCTTTACACATGTAATGTCTGAAATGACCTTGTTTTGTTTTAAAACTGTTGAGTCCTGTTTGTGGGTAAATAGGCATGTCTAGAAAGGTCTGCAGCTGCTTCTATGACACTTCGGTGTCTTCTATTATTGACATTTTGATGTCGAGACTTCGGTCTCTTCTGGATACTTCGATGTCGAGACTTCGGTCTCTTCTGTATAAGTCCCGTTACTCACTTCTGTAAATGGATTTAGTAGTCATTTGATTTTGTATTTTGATATTTTTTTGATTCTGATATAAACCAAATTGTATTATAATTCTGAAGGATTTATACCCTCTTGTGATATTTAGTTCTGATAATTATAAAAATTTGTTCTGAAATGCACTATGTCTGATTTAATGTTAGGCAATCTTTTAATGCATGCTTATGTTATTACATGATTATGTATGATGAGTTGTCACTTCTGTATAAATTAGTTATTACTCATTAAGTTATATGTTTAGCACGGTGAATTTGCCCGTGTAGGTTCAGAGAGAGGATTATTAAAGACTGGGACAAGTCAACCGCAATAGTCAATGGATCCTAAGTCTTGTTTTAAGAAAAATGTATTCTTAATTTGTTTTGGGCTTTTACCTAATGTATATGACTTTTGAATTTGTTTGAAGATTTGTAATAACCTTAATACATGTTAATCTTCGAATTTATGATATGTAATATGATAGACATAATATGATTGATATGTTATGTACTATTTGTTTGCTTGAGATTTTGGGAATGCACATATGTTATATTTCGTGTATTTTGGATTTGGTTTTGGTTTGATGTTATCTATTTGTACTGTTTTATGTGACATGCATATATTTTTCTAGGGGTTATGTGGGTGTTACACTTCCAATTAAGCATAATTTTAACACATATTCTTAATTATAAACTTAACCCAAAAAATGTTGAATAATATATCAACAATTTGTTTTGGCGAACGGATGATCAAATTAACTACTTATTTTATAAAATGGAAGGTGAAATGAAGTGCGAACATCCAACAAGCTTCTAATTTTGGTAGCTCGAAGGAAACAGTTACTATTGGAAAACTTTGCCGTGGGTCCTAAAATAGCTGAGCCACAGGCCACCGTTGAATAGCACCACAACATGACTGATTCACAGTTAATTCCCAGTTTTCAAAACTCCTCGTCTCATCAGCAAAATTGCAGCTCTTCCCATTAGCAAATATGGAGATTCTTTGATCCTCAGTATCTGAATGTTATACGGTTTCAATGCAAGGCACCCCAAAAGTTATGTAAAGCTGAGGATTTAAATCACCACCAATGGTTGCTTCTTATTCCTCACATTTATAACAAATGTATTTTACTGAACTTGCGATTGGCTGTTTGTTCGATGGAACGGCTGTGGAGACATCATTAAACATAGATACAGTTCACAAGGGATCGATAACCATCATTGTCCAAACGATCAAGTTTGGTTTCACGATCGGTTACATATATAAATGTCATTTATTCACAACCACACTTGCTCAGGAGGTTGGTGCAATATGCAACGCGCAAGTAATGGGTAGTTAAGCCAGAATAAAACATGGCGTCGCCAGATAGCTTGCAGCAAAGATTGACGAAAGCAGAAAAAATGGTTTAGTCACAGTATGGGCGAAATCAAGGGTTCATCAGTTCATACCTGCATTTTCACAGTAACTCAAGTTTCAATTTTCAAAAAGCAGGCATTTGCATGAAAACCAGGCATTTCGTATATTCAAAGTAGGGCGGTAACAAATCTAGCAGCAAGATTTTAAGGTTTACAATGGGATCATCAGTAAAGGCAAGCCAGAATAATAGTTGAACCAAAGGAGAACTGATGAAAGAAAAAACACTAAAATTGAGGAAGACGCTTCTTGTGCATGTAGAAAAAGGTGGATGTTCTTAAAAGAGCATAACTGATTTTATGTTCTATGCACCATACTCAAAACCCAATCAAGCTGCTTAATTCACATTCACAAGAAAGTTTGACATCATGATTATATACATCAGGTCTTCATTCAACAGTCCTCACTGAATGGAGACTTACCATAATCTATTCCCCATGTAAACTACACGTTTCAACCCACAATGAAATCCAGAATTGGATGTTCCAAAGACACCTTGAATAAGGGAAGATAGAGGTTGGTTTGTGAAGGAATAAACAAAATTCCAAGTTATACAACAGAACAATTTTCAATTCAAAATGTCAACCTACACAAATGGAAAATAGCATACGACATCAAAGAGAACCAAGTAAGGGCGACAATCTTATATGAAGTGAACCTAACAGCAAAGTACAGTGCAGTTGAAGTTTACACCATGAATCTCCTCAGATTCTTTGCCCCTTGGTTCTGACGATTAAGATTTTGGGATAAACCTTTTGGAGGATGAATCAATCCAAAGAGTTTACTGGCTAAAAGTCCTTATAGTATACTCAATGATCAAACCTACCTCATTGCATGCGACTGCTTTAAGCAGCCAATAGAATGTTTTCTCTCGATTCTTGCAAGTATCAAGTACAAGTTCCTGCAGGAGTTCAATGATCATAATACAAATATGAACTTGAATATCTGGCTCTTATAAATAAACTTAGACCATTCTAAAACTTCTTTCAATCTACAAGTAATTCAAAATAAGGCCAAATCTCAGGGGTAACATCACAAAAGAATATTTCTGGCTTATCCACATCAATTTGAATGATAAATATCAGTAGTCTTCATGTGTATCCAAACAAAAATTTAAGTTACTAGATTCCCTTTTAGTCAATTTCCTTCTTGATTTTGTAGGTCATATGAAAGATAACAACATTCTGGTTTTTTCCCAACAATTCAGATGTCTAAATCAACATTCCTTTTGGTTGACAATTGCGACAAACGACTAGAAACAGAAACAGAAATATAACAATTGAACCTCCAACACATTAAGCAATTTGTTGTTTCGGGTCGAAACCTGAAATCTCAGTTTGATTTCAACCGCACAAATAAAATCACAAACAATAAAAACTGCTAAAAATATATGTTTCTATTGATCGCTCCTGGTGTTATCAATCATAAATTAAACAGATAAAGTCCTAAATTCACATCCATGAACCCAGGTAAAGATCAACAAGTATCAACAACGGCAATCATTCTTCAATACCATCAAAGACTTGAAAGAACCATTCATTCAATAACCAAAAATCTAATCTTCCATAATTGATACAAAAACTCAAGAAAAAAAACTTGCAAAATTTACCAAACACTCAACTCATTCCTCCATCTGGAACTCCAGAAAGACCTATCCTCTGGCTGATTCCCAACATCCAACCGAACTCGTGTTCTACAAACGGGGCAAGCAGGCACCCTTACGAGCCACGTATCCACACATTTCCGATGAAAAACGTGACCACAACCCAACAGTTTCCTACACCATTGACCTTGCCTAATCCCTTCCAAACAAACAACACATTCAATGTCAGATGTTCGTGTGGGAAACCTGAATTGTGGGAGTTTCTTCAAGTCCTTCAGAAAACACCCGGTATCGGAATTTGCGGGGCTGGAGTGGCGGTGGACGACGGCGGTGGCTAGTAGGAGAAGGATAGCGGCAACACCGAGGAATAGGAAGAAAAGGGTCGTTATAAAAGTCATTATCACCGTCTTTAGTATTAAAGACAGGAACTTTTGGTTGGGTTTAGGCGGTGGGTGGTGTTGGTGGTGGCGGTGTTGATCGTGAAAAGAAGGCATGGCTAAATTAGAGAGACAATTGATTCTCAACGACCCAGAAAGCAGATACAACGTTGGATTGGATCTATATGTGAATTAGCAACTATGGATAAGAAAAGGGAGGAGCTTTTGCAGATAGATGGATAAATATGGAGACGGAGTTGGGACTTCGAGGGATTGTCTAGGAAGCGAGTGATGTAATTAGATACTATTAAGGGTTAATCAGGGGCTTCGGATCCAAAAGCCAGGTCGGTATAGATTTGTCGAACGAGATTTTCTCATCAACCTTTGACCACTGCTTAATTTCCCAAGCCAATTTGAGTGCAATATATATAATTATTCGACTTTAATATATTATAAAAATTAATTGGTTAATTAATTAAGTTAAATTTTTATTTAACAATTTTTAATTAAATTTAACTTTTTAATGAATAAAAATAATGTATTTTTTCAATCTTACTTTAAAATAAATATTATATAGCATTATTTAAGATTTTGGCATTATGCATTTATGACCAATAAACAATATAGGTCTTCGATCCATCTTTGAGAGGCAGAAACTTGGTTGGGGGCCTGTTTGTTTAATGATACGGACTCCACAGTCCTACCTAAAGAGTTTATGAAAGTCATATTGTAAAAGCCCAATCATGTGTATGTCCCCAAGTATATGAATCCAATTTACTTGCATTGTATTGAAATTAATCAATTCTTACGAATCTCAAAAACCAAGTCTAGGATTTTGTTTTACTGACAGAGAAATTGAGAATTCGAGTATATTCTTGTTGATTATACCATGCACGCAAGTGACTTTAATTTCCATAGGTATCAGATTTCGTATGTAGCTGCATGTGCAGTTTGGTTCGTTTAACAATTATCTGCCAAAAGTCAAGCAGCCAAGCGAAGATTTTGTTGCTGTGACATTTATTTGGATATGGATTTTGACTTTTTGTGTATTTGTCTTCCTACATTTATGATTCTTTAATACATTAATGAACGTAATTTGCGGAACAGATGAGTTGAAAGTTCATACTTTGGACTTGGCAACGGTAGTTTCTTCGATCCATTATCACCCCACCTCAAGAGATCAGACGAAAAAACAATGGTAAATATCAAATCAGGAAGTTATCTTAATTTAACTAGGCAGTCATGTAAAGGACTGAAGATTAGATGGACGATGGCAGAATTTTAGAGAACTCATTAGAATTTTATTTTCGAGTCGTTTAAATTAGGCCATGAAGTTTTTTTCTGGAAAAACTTGATTGATCGGATCATTCCACAGCAGAAAAGTAATAGTACCGTCTTGGACCAGAAAATAAGTAGAAGAAAGGGACATCGATGAACTTGTATTCTGCATAAAAGTCACAGTGTCTCTACGCAGAATGCGTGGTAGGACTGCCAACAGCACTAGGTATTCTATAAATAGGGAACATTAAGACCATGCACTGACAAGCTATTAACGTTGTGTCTATCGTTGTGCTTGAGTTTTACATCACAATTACTGAAATATAGGAGAGATGACAATGGCAACGCGTGGATTGGTCTTCCTGGGGCTTGTCATGATAAGCCTCGTTCCAATGGCATCTGCCATTGCAGGAACTGCCACTTTTTATACAGTTTATGTTCGTGAGTATCAATTCTTAATACGATAATAATCCTTAAACCTTTAAGAAAATTGCCTCCTGATCTTAGCAGACATGCATTAACAGTTGCCAGGCAATCAAGTAGCTAACTAACGATCTTTATTTGGTGTGTGCTCATTGTAATAGCATCCGCTTGCTATGGATTCCAAGATCAAGGTGTGATGATAGCAGCTGCAAGCGACGCACTGTGGAACAATGGAGCAGCATGTGGCAAAATGTACAGAGTTAGCTGCACAGGCGGGACAAACCAAGGCGTTCCTCAGCCGTGTAAGGGGGGCAGTGTCACAGTAAAAATTGTTGATCGATGCCCATCTCCTGGTTGTCAAGCTACCCTCGATCTCTCTCAGCAAGCCTTCTCTCAGATTGCTGACACAAACGCTGGCAAAATTCAAATTGATTATAACCAGTAAACCTCTCATCATTAAATTCCCTACGTCAACTTTCGGTTTGATAATTACTTATTTTTTTCTTGAATCTTGCAGGGTCTAAAATTCCAGGGGAGCAAATTGAATAAAAAGGGGTATTGGAAAATATGAAATTTTCCTTCTGAACTTGTATGTTATGTTGATCAAGTTCTTAAAACTATATGGAATAAGCAGTTGACAACTCTTTTCATTCATATCTTTTTTTCCATATATTGCTTCTTTCTCGTCATTATTAATTCTTATTTTGTTGAAAAATCAGTTTAATTATTCAAGATATTATAATACCAATTATCACTAAAATAAGAAAATAATAAAAAGAAAAATAAATAAATCCTTCTTCTTTTTGTTGGATTTATTCGTAGTTCCTTAAACCAAAAGTTCTAGACTCTCAACAAATAATGAATTTGGCAAAATTTACCACAATGGACTTTAAGTTATAATATATCAAATGAAAAAAAAATGATAATCAAGTGAAGAATTTATTGATTTAAATGCAAATTTTATAATTTTGGATCGATATGACTCAATAAATATGATTCTTAAAATACTGTATAGCTAATTTTAGTTTATTTAACAATAGTTTGCGTTTTAAATAAAATCAAAAACTTAAGGAGTGTATCTAATCTTCAGTGCCAAATTATCGATACCAACCCATACATTTTCCAAAGGCAATAACCACAGATTCTAGAATGAAGAAAAGTCGGTGTAAGCTAGCTTTGTAGGTTATTGGTAGAAAAAGGGGCTCAGTCCAGTGCTTGAGTGAGGATCAACGAAATCAATTTTTTTGGGGTCAAAAAAGGTTGCTGGTGGATGATGAAGAATGGCTATGAAGTCTTCAAAATGGAATTATATATCAGATGAAAAACAAAATAAATAATAAGCAACAATTGTCAGTTTGTCAATTAATAACAAAAGATAATTGCACCGTTGAAAAGAAAATTTGTAGGAGGATATGTGAATCACTCTTTTCATGATGTTACATAAATCTGATAAAGCTATGATCTTCTTAAATACTCCTTTTTGTTGTAGTTATTAGTAACAGAATATTCACAAAAGACAAGTCCCTTACTTCAAATTATATTATAAATTCTTTTATTTGTATGCTATACTTGAATACTGATGAAAATAGAGACCATCTTTACTTCCAATGCTATTGAAATAAGGAATTGGTACGATCGGGAATGAGATTGGCTGAATGCAAAACTATTTATAAAAGAACTAAAAGATGAAAGCATTTCATGTTAAATTGCTTCCAATATGACAAAATATAAAGAAATGTTGTGCTTTGTTACTGTTGCAGCCCTGGTTTGCACACTAGTTAGTGTTGCGACATAAGCTGGTTCAAACATAACACAAGTGAATTCTCTTTAAGTGGAAGCTTAACTTTTGGGTCTAGGGATCATCAACAGTGCTCCTTGACTTGGTATGGTGTATGTCAATGGCGTATTTGTTCCTTCCTGTAATGATCTCAGCTATCTCTTTTAACCGTAAGGAATGATAAATCCAGCAGTAGATTTTGCCTTTCTTATTCTTTGTATGATGACTAAAGGCGTTTGAAGAGATGAATCCTCAAACTTTTAGCATTTCCAGTATTAAGTTCTCTTATTTGAATAATTCATTATGTTCTTTCCCTGATTCATTAGTTTCTTGTTAGTGCCGTGTCTAAGGTATCACACTTCCTTGATGGCGATGTTCCTCTTGCATTTGTATCATCGTACAAGTAGGCTCAATCAGATTCCAGAATGTAATTGGTCCTTTTGAAACATGCATGTTTTGGCCTTGTCTCTAAAATCTACAAGCACAAATTGTCGTTGCAACTTTTGTGGATTGGTTTGTTGCAGCGTTTTTCACTTTTCTGTGGCTAAGAATTAAGTTGCAGACTTGTATGACAAACATCCAAACATGCATATCTGGCTTGCACTTGGGAGCCTGCAGTCTTCGGGATGTAATTGGAATGTAAGCAAGGTTTGCTAAATTGGACGGAACTTGCACGATTCTTGGTCTTGATCTGGACTCCAGTGGCAAGTGCCTGCTAATTTCCTAGCTATGTGAAAAAAGTTAGCAGTAACTGAAGATGTTGCAAAACAGCTATGCAGAAAGGTGCATCACTTAACAAATATAATTCAAGAAGCATACGTCAAATGGCTTATTATGATACAAGTCATGTAAAGCATAAATTACACCTTTGAATAACCCCTGTAGTCGCCATATTGTTCCATGAACTCGTCGTTGAACTTCTTGAAACTGAGCATGATTGCTGGTATGTCTTCCTCAGCTGGTAAAATAGTTGTTCTCAAGTGAAAGACCCTGTAAGGACAGGACAGGAGACAACTCATTGATGGCATTTGTAAAAGGTAAGTGCAGAAGACAAAAGCAGAATATAAAATTCTTTCTTAAAAACATAAAGATAAAAAGGATATACAATCCTATTGATGTCAAATGCAAACTTCTGGGTTAGATTGTAACACTTGAAGCCAAGGAATGCTACGAGATCATTGCGTGCCAACTACAGTTAAGAAAAATTCCATTGGGCAAAGTTTCAATCTTTTTTTCTAAATGTTGCTCCAGAGAAAGCCTTTTATTAATCCAAGTGATTATAGGAGGAAAAAAGTTAGAAGCCTCTACCCTTCTTTCTGTCCGAATCCTGAACCTGGGACTGTGGATATGCCAGTGGCTTCCAAAAGCTTGAGACAATAAAATACATCAGGAACTTTTCCAGCCCTTTTGGCAGCCTCTATTGCGAGGGGTGGCAATTGGATTTGAGGAAAAGAATACATGGCACCTGATAACAATTCATTATGTCAGTAGAAGCGCCATCAACTATAAGATTAATTTAGTCCATGAAAAGCAAGAGAATAATACATTTAACAGCAAATTAACTTGCCCTCTGTAAAATTGCAAACCACATTTCTGCAGCTGTTGAATCCGTCAGTCATTATCCTTGCTCTTCTCCTCAATGATTCAAGGATATCTTTGCTGCAAGTTTTGACGTTCATGTAAGTTGTTAGTCACTCATATGGTCACATCCTTGGGGTGAAAAGGAAAATAAAACACCTATACACAATAAAACATAGCGATTTCACTTGACTCTTTCATTCTTATTACAGAGATTGGGACAGAAATTTTTCTCTGTTGAAGAAATTTTCCTCCGAACTGATATCTGTGTTGAAAACTTTCAGAAAAACAATATGATTAGCATGAAAAGAAGCTCCAAATGATTAAAATCTCAGCATGTGTACCTTTCCCTAACGTACTGCTCATATGAAACATCTCCAGGTTTGGGCGGGTTAACCATTAGTCCTATCTGTAAACAGAAATAGATAACTTTAAGCAGTGATAATTTGAACAGAGAGAAGACTGGAGAAAGTTACAGATGGACTACATAAACATTCACATCCAACTTACAAATATCTGAGCAGCAACATTTGCACTGTGTGATATTGCTGCAACTGTATAAATCTTGTCAACTGTCTGCAGCATCAATAAGTAATGAACAACAATAAATTGGAGGCCACAAATCAATTGCTATTTGACTCTAAGGATCACTAACATGTACCAATTGTGAATATAGGCTTTGAGACAACTATGTTTGTTCAAAAGGATAACAAACAAGGAAAATAACCTAAATCTGCTTTATATGATTGAATAAAGCAGTGCACTCTTCTTCAAGCATGACCTTATAGAACAAAATCTAGATAACAAAACCTTAATATTAAAAATATGATACTCGGTCTCATTTAACTTATTCTGTACTTTATTGGATTTAGATTATATTCCAAAGAATGCATCAATGATGTTTGCATGACATTGCCTGGCGTATTACTCAAGAAATATAAGGAAGCAAACCTGTGGAGGGATGTTAGTCATCTCAAAGTACCCTCCACGCTGCCCACATTCACCCCAATATCCTTTGGAAACAGTGTGGAAAGAAACAAGCTGGATTTCCTTGCTTATCGGTGGCCCCAAGTCCATCAAAACCTTCAGAAGTTGCAAATAAAGTGTTTAAGCCAGTTGAAACTCCTACAAAAGAATATTAAGATATAGCAGCCAAAAAGCACCTTTCTAGCACTAATAAAGGGCCGCTCATCCTGATATATGTTCTGTTGATAAACTTCATCTCCAAGAAGCACCAAGTTCTCTTGGTAACAGAAGTGTATTATTTCTTTCAGGTTAACTTCACTAAGGCACTGACCAGTGGGGTTTCCAGGGTTAATAATCACCATAGCTCTTACCTGGTCATGTTACAAGACAATAGATATTTACTTGGTGGCGGTGAGCATCATATGACACTTGTAGTCAGGATAACAGTTTTCAAAGCGCACACGAAAAGAAACTTGGATGTCACAATATAGTATGCAAACAGAAGGATATAAAAAGATATTCATTGTCAATTCCTCAAACGGACTATGTTATGTACTTTTGGGAATAGGCGGCCAATTAACTAGAGGTTTCTATTGTATCAATTTACTCTTGAATAATTTTTGTTGAAACAAATATTTGGGGATGGTTGCAGGGAAAAGGTTTCAAATGGACTCCCCATTCATTAGTTAGGGAAGACCACCAAGATTGGTAATGAATTGATTTCAGAGGTAAATGCTCAAGAACAGCCAATGATACTAAGAACTGAAATCTCAATGGTACAAGTGAAGAAATCAGCTCCTTCATATTGATCCATTCACTTGTTTTCCAAAGTTTGACATTATGGTTGGAACATACTCCTATGCCTCTACACATTGAAAGCATAAACAAGTAATTGTCAATGCGTACTCACAGTAATTCCTTTGGAGTGAGCTTCTGCAACTGACTGCCTGAGATCATTGACATCAAGACCCCAATTTGCCGTCTCTTCCAGGAGATAAGGGACAAGAGAACCACCAAATAGAGATATACTAGCAGAGTAAAGTGGACATTGAGGAACTGGAACCAGAATCTGCAATATGCAAACTATTTTTAGGAGAAATATCAGAAAATGGTGAAACAGGATTAGATAAATGGCAAGAAAAGGATGAAGCAGAAAAAGCAACCTGTCCATTCATGATTGAAAGAAACCTATGTTCTATAGCTGAGGAAAACAAGAATTTTATGAGTTACAAATTTTCATCCATTGTACATAAGTATATTACCCCATCCTGTGCACCACGGATAATTGTATTTAAGAACTGCATCACACCTTTGCTGGTGCCACCAGTGAGAAAAATGAGTTCTGGATCACTGTACATAAATCACGAAATGTTTCAGTTTGAGACTTGGCTCCAGGGCTAATAACAAATTATCTTACCAAAGCTTTTACAGTTTTTTTGTTTTCCTGGGATGGGAGTAATAGAGACGGATAGAAAAAAGAACATGGAGCAAATTTGCATTATCACCTGGGATGTCCATCACGCCTTCCAATGAACTCTGCTACCTCCTTTCTAATTCCTGGAAGACCTCTTGAGTCAGTAGCATAAGCACCTACATGTGATAGAAAGATTACAGTTACGTAACCAGTTATCAATGTGATATTGCTTTAGTCAAGCATTACAAGCTTGAATCCACAGAACATATTCAGGCCCGTAAATGTAAGATGAGGGGAAAATTAAGAACAAGCTGATATTAATTAATAACAACCATTTGGAAAATATCAGTTTTGATTAATCAATAAAGACCAGGCTATTAATAAACTGAGATGGTGGGACAGGCTAGAATATTTGTCACAACATGAAAATAAACACAAGGCAATGATACCCCATGGTTCTTTTGGAGTATGATTTCAGATAGCTTGAAGCAATTTTTTTTTTTTTTGAAATAGTATGCAAAATGTGAGCCAGAAAAAGAATACCTAGACCTCCAGAGGTCATTGCAAGATAATGTTTAGCCCTTGCAATTGCGTCTGCAGGGAATAGCAGTCCTACATTAGAATCATCTAGGAGAAATGAAGCTTGGCAAAGAGCAACAACCTGTGAACAAACATTCCTTGTTTCAGACCAGATTACATAGCCAATTATGCATTAACGTGATACTGATTATCATGGAGTACATGTTCTACTTATATGTTTAGAAATATAGAATATTCTGCTGCATCAATACCTGACGGGGAAACGTCAGCGGCTTCTGACCTAGAGCATGAGGATTGCCAACATTTGTGAAAATAATCTATCAGCAAAAATTTGAAGAGTTGGAAACACATAATCACACTAAACATGATAACGGAATACATGTTTCTTAAAGAAATAAAAGTTTTCAATTTGGGATGACACCAAATGTTAGAATATTCATCGATTGGCTAGCTTCAAATAATAGGCAACTATCTACAAATTCCACAAAATGATATGCTACAAATCTTTGAAATCACCTTCTGCCAAGGTATAATGTATTATTTTCTGATAGCACTTGTAACTATTAGAACAATTGAAGTAGTTGCATGGGCAGATAAGACATGGTGCTAAAAATATAGTGTAATGCAACAAACCTATTAAAATCAAGTAAGAAACTCAAATACAATTAGCAAAAGCAGCACATACATCAATTCCAAAAAGAACTCAATCAATCAATACACACCAGAAAAATGAGGAACAACAGAACAAGTAACGCGTGTGAGCACTAG
The DNA here is from genome assembly GCA_025504915.1 of Erythroxylum reticulatum. Classification (NCBI taxonomy): domain Eukaryota; kingdom Viridiplantae; phylum Streptophyta; class Magnoliopsida; order Malpighiales; family Erythroxylaceae; genus Erythroxylum; species Erythroxylum reticulatum. The sequence goes on along the minus strand of JANSVA010000008.1, from coordinate 647,568 downwards.
AAAGACATCTAGGAAGCATCCCAGTAAAACAATTGAAGCATCACAAAACAAAGAAAAACAAATGATAACTCCAACTCCAACAGCAGAGTCGACCAGAAAGAATTATTCTGTTGAAACTATCTGGTGCTCTTAAGAGAAGACCCATATAGAACTAACAAAAGAACTAATATAACATTAGAAATGCTTCCAAACAATAGATCCAACTAATTCTTCGAGAAACATACAATGATATGTATTGATGCATTGAAAAGGCAGGGAAAGTAAAGTATGTACCTTTTTCCCTTCCTTCTGAAGCTCAGAAGCTCGAAGGTATAGCTCTCCTCTAACAGCATATTGGACCTTTTTCAAATTTTCATTCAACGATTCATAGTCTAAAGGTTTAGGAGCCATGGCCGGTAATGTAACTTCTTACCAATAATTGATTGCTGGAGAAAGCCAAGTATCAGATAATTCAGTTCCTATCTCAGAAGCTTCACAGGAAAATGATTAGGGATGTCATGAAAAATGAAAAGATTACCACTTCTACTCTGTAATCAACCATTACCGGACTACTTAGTTGCTAATCTGCCCAACTTCATCAATCAAATCAAGAAAGCATCAATTATACCCTCCTAATACTTATTCTTATACGCGAAACGGATTTAGAGGACTGGTGAACTCATTATAAAAGAACAACGAAAAGAGGATGGAAACAGAAAAGTTCAACGCCAACAGTGAGAAACAAAAAAAAAAGTAATTATCCCATAGTAGATGATCAAATAAACCGCCACTGATCCATTTCTAGAACTAGAACTTCGCAAGCTCCAAAAACCGTTTGCTTTTCTACACAAATGGAATAAAAATGAAGAGAAAAACATCAGAAAACGAATGTTCTAATGAGTAACAAAAGAACCAATTCAGAATCATCGAGACCCGGAAAGTCTAAACAAAAGAACAAGTGACACCCATTTGACCAACACTCCAAACCCCATTCCTGGTACAAATCAAAAGCCAAAACTTGGTACAGAAATCACAGTTCAGATGGGTACCTTTGAAGAAGTCAGCTGGTAGTGTTGGAGCCAAAGGGTTAAACTGAGAAATGTGCTTACAACTGATAGATGGTTGCTAGTGTTTTCGCGTCAGACAGGAAATCTGCAGTTGAAATATGACGTCACAAGAGCCAGTGAACTGAAATGTGGTAATACGGAACAGGTTAATTTAAAAGGTAATTTTAAACTTTATTTAATTTTATACATTAATTTTTAGAAATGAAGTTAAATTATTTTAATTTTAAATTTTTTATTAGTATAGATGACATAATATTGTGTTTATGTTACAACAATTATTATTTAATAAATAAAATATCATAATTATGAAGTAAATAATTATTTTATGGGTTATTTTAATTTATTAAATAATAAATTTTATGTGACATAAATATAATTCGTAATAGTTAAGTAATAAAAATTCTAATTTAAAGTAATTATTTTAATGAAAAATTTAACGTCTAATTATTTTTATTAAAAATTAAAATCTATCATATTTTAATGCTATTTATTATAAATTTTGAAATTTTTTTAATTAATCCTATAAATTATATACAAATCATTTTTATTTATTTATTAGTAAACTTGAGTCATTGGATATTGAAGGTGGACTAGCCATCTCATACGCACGAGCCATATGCAATAGTAAATAACTTGGTCTTGAACTGGATTCCAGTGGCAAGTGCCTGCTAATTTCCTAGCTATGTGAAAAAAGTTAGCAGTAAGTTAAGATGTTGCAAAAAACAGCTATGCAGAAAGGTGCATCACTTCAAATATAATTCAAGAAGCATATGTCAAATGGCTGACTATGATACAAGTTGTCATGTGAAGCATAAATTACGTCCTTGAATAACCCCTGTAGTCGTCGTATTGTTCCATGAACTCGTCATTGAACTTCTTGAAACTGGACAAGATTGCTGGCATGTCTTCCTCAGCTGGTAAAATAGTTGTTCTCAGGTGAAAGACCCTGTCAGGACAGGACAGGCAGTCATTAATGGTATTTGTAAAACGTAAGAGCAGAAAACAAAAGCAGAATATGAAATTCTTTCTTAAAAACATAAAGATAAAAAGGATATACAATCCTATTGCTGTCAAATGCAAACTTCTGGGGTAGAACGTAACACTTGAAGCCCAGGAATTCCATAAGAGATCATTGTGTGCTAACAACTACAGTTAAGGAAAGATAAATTCCACTGGGCAAAAGTTTCAATCATTTTTTCTAAATCTTGCTCCAAGAAAAGCCTTTTATTACTCTGACTAAAAGTGATTATGGAAGGAATAAAGTTAGAAGCATATACCCTTCTTTCTGTCCGAATCCTGAACCTGGGACTGTGGAAATGCCAGTGGCTTCCAAAAGCTTGAGACAATAAAATACATCAGGAACTTTTCCAGCCCTTTTGGCGGCCTCTATTGCGAGGGGTGGCAATCGGATTTGAGGAAAAGAATACATGGCACCTAATAACAATTCTTTATGTCAGTAGAAGCGCCATCAACTATAAGGTTAATGTAGTCCATGAAAAGCAAGAGAATAATGCAATTAACAGCAAAATAACTTGCCCGCTATAAAATTGCAAACCACATTTCTGCAGCTGTTGAATCCATCAGTCATTATCCTTGCTCTTCTCCTCAATGATTCAAGGATACCTTTGCTGCAAGTTTTGACGTTCATGTAAGTTGTGAGTCACTCATATGGTAAACATCCTTGAGGTGAAAAGGAAAATAACACACCTATACACAATAAAACAAAGAAATTTCACTTGACTCTTTGATTCTTATTAGAGATTGGGAAAGAAATTTTGCTCTGTTGATAAAATTTTACTCCCAAGTGATATCTGTGTCGAAAACTTTCAGAAAAACAATCTGATTAGCATGAAAAGAAGCTACAAATGAACAAAATCTCAGCATGCATACCTTTCCCTAATGTACTGCTCATATGAAACATCTCCAGTTTTGGGCGGGTTGACCATTAGTCCTATCTGGAAACAGAAATAGATAACTTTTAGCAGTGATAATTTGAACAGAAAGAAAACTGGAGAAAGTTACAGATGGAATACGTAAACATTCACATCCAACTTACAAATATCTGAGCAGGAACACTTGCACTGAGTGATATTGATGCAATCTTATAAATCTCGTCAACTGTCTGTAGCATCAAACAGTAATGAACAACAATAAATTGGAGGCGACAAATCAATTGCTATTTGACTCTAAGGATCACTAATATGTACCGTTTGTGAATATGGGCTTTGAGCCAACTATGTTTGATCAAAAGGATAACAAACAAGGAAAATAACATAAATCTGCTTTATATAATTGAATAAAGCAGTGCAATATTCTTCAAGCATGACCTTATAGAACAAAATCTAGATAACAAAAAACCTAATATTAAAAAGATGATACTCAGTCTCACTTAACTTATGCCGTACTCTATTGGATTCAGATTCTATTCCAAAGAATGTATCAATCATGTTAGCATGACATTGCCTGGTGTATTACTCAAATACAAGGAAGCAAACCTGAGGAGGGATGTTAGTCATCTCAAAGTACCCTCCACGCTGCCCACATTCACTCCAATATCCTTTGGAAACAGCGTGGAAAGAAACAAGCTGGATTTCCTTGCTTATCGGTGGCCCCATGTCCATCAAAACCTTCAGAAGTAGCAAATAAAGTGTTTAAGCCAGTTGAAACTACTACGAACAAATATTAAGATCTAGCAGCCAAAAAGTACCTTTCTAGCACTAATGAAGGGCCGCTCATCCTGATATATGTTCTGTTGATAAACTTCATCTGCAAGAAGCACCAAGTTCTCTTGGTAACAGAAGTTCATTATTTCTTTCAGATTAGCTTCACTAAGGCATTGACCAGTGGGGTTTCCAGGGTTAATAATCACCATAGCTCTCACCTGGTCATGTTACAAGACATAAGATATTTACATGGTGGTGGTGAGCATCGCATGACTTTTGCAGTTAGGAGAACAGTCTTCAAAGCGCACACCAAAAGAAACTTGGATGTCACAATATAATATGCAAACAGAAGGAAATAAAATGATATTCGTTGTCAAATTGAAACAAATATTTGGGGATGGTTGCTGGGTGAAGGTTTTAAATGGACCCACGTTCATTAGATAGGGAAGATCACAAAGATTGGTAATGAATTGATTTTGGAAGATAAATGCTCAAGAAAAGCCAACGATACTAAGAACTGAAATCTCAATAGTACAAATGAAGAAATCAGCTCGTTCATATTGATCCATTCACCTGTTTCCAAAGTTTGACATTATGGTTTGAACATACTCCTATGCCTCTACACATTGAAGGCACAAACAGCAATTGTCAAAGCATACTCACAGTAATTCCTTTGGAGCGAGCTTCTGCAACTGACTGCCTGAGATCAGTAACATCAAGACCCCAGTTTGCCGTCTCTTCCAGGAAATAAGGGACAAGAGAACCACCAAATAGAGATATAGTAGCAGAGTAAAGTGGATAATGAGGAACTGGAACCAGAATCTGCAATATGCAAACTATTTTTAGGATAAATATCAGAAGATGGTGAATCAGGATTGGATAAATGGCAAGAAAAGGATGAAGAAGAAAAAGCAACCTGTCCATTCATGATTGAAAGAAACTTATGTTCTACAGATGAGGAAAACAAAAATTTTATCAATTACAAATTTTCATTCATTGTACATAAGTATATACCGCATCCTCTGCACCACGGATAATTGTATTTAAGATCTGCATCACACCTTTGCTGGCACCACCAGTGAGAAAAATGAGTTCTGGATCGCTGTCAATAAATCACGAAATGTTTCAATCTAAAAATTGGCTCCAAGGCTAATAACAAATTATCTGAACAAGAAAGTTTTACATTTTTTTGTTTTCTTTTTTTTGGGGATGGAAGTAGCAGAGACAGATAGAAAAGAGAACAAGGAGCAAAATTGCAGTATCACCTTGGATATCCATCACGCCTCCCAATGAATGCTGCCACCTCCTTTCTGATTCCTGGAAGACCTCTTGAATCACTGTAAGCACCTACATGTGATAGAAAGAATATAGTTACTTAATCAGTTATCAATATGATATTGCTTTAGTCAAGCATTACAAGCGTGGATGCTATAGAACACATATCATTTCACACCTTTAAATGTAAGATGAGGGGAAAATTAAGAACAAGCTGATATTAAGTCATAACAGACACTTAGAAAATATTAGTTTTGATTAATCAATAAAGACCAGGCTTTTAATAAACTGAGATGGTGGGAAAGGCTAGAATATTTGTCACAACATGAAAATACACACAAGGCGATGATACCCCATGGTTCTTTTGAAGTATGATTTCAGATAGTTTGAAGCAACAACAACAATAACTTAGTAAAAATCTAGCTGATACGTTGGGTCTAAAAAGGTCCAATAATACACAGTTTTACCCATAGCTAGTTGAGAATTGAGAGGCTGTTTCCAAAATAGATAGTTTGAAGCATTTTTTTGAAACAATTTGCAAAATATGAGCCAGAAAAAGAATACCTAGACCTCCAGAGGTCATTGCAAGATAATGCTTAGCCCTTGCAATTGCATCTGCAGGGAATAGCAGTCCAATATTAGCATCATCTAGGAGAAATGAAGCTTGGCAGAGAGCAACAACCTGTAAACAAACATTCCTTGTTTCAGACCAGATTACATAGCCAATTATGTGTTCTACTTCATATGTTTAGAAACATAGAACATTCTACTGCATCAATACCTGCCGGGGAAACGTCAACGGCTTCTGACCTAGAGCATGAGGATTGCCAACATTTGTGAAAATTATCTATGAGCACAAATTTGAAGAGTTAGAAACACATAATCACACTAAACATGATAATGGAATGCAATTAAAGAAATAAAAATATAAAAAATTAAATACAAAGTGACATCTTATGAATTTGGGATGACACCAAAACGTTAGAAGATTCAGGGATTGGCTAGCCTCAGATAATAGGCAACTATCAACAAATTCCACAAGATGATATGCTGCAAATCTTTGAAATCACCTTCTGCCAAGGTATGACGTATTATTTTCTGACAGCGTTTGTAAGTATTAGAACAATTAAAGTAGTTGCATGGGCAGATAAGACATGGTGCTAAAATATAATGTAATGCAGCAAACCTATTAAAATCAAGTAAGAAACTCAAATACAATTAGCAAAAGCCGCACATACATCAATTACAAGAAGTACTCAATCAATCAATATACACCAGAAAAATGAGGAACAACAGAACAAGTAATGCCTGCGAGAACTAGAAAGACATCTAGGAAGCATCCAGGTAAAACAATTGAAGACCCATATAGAATTAACAAAAGAACTAATGTAACATTAGAAATGCTTCCAAACAATAGATCCAACTAATTCTTCGAGACACATACACGGATATGTATTCATGCGTTGAAAAAGCAGGGAAAGTAAAGTATGTACCTTTTTCCCTTCCTTCTGAAGCTCAGAAGCTCGAAGATATAGCTCTCCTCTAACAGCATATTGCATCTTTTTCACATTTTCATTCAACGATTCATAGTCTAAAGGTTTAGGAGACATGGTTTGGTAATGTACCTTCTTACCAATAATTGCTTGCTGAAGGAAGTCAAATATCAGATAATTGATAATTCAGTTCCTATCTCAGAAGCTTCACATAAAAATGATTAGGGATATCATTAGAAAATGAAAAGATCACACCTTCTACTCTGTAATCAACCATTACCGGACTACTTAGCTGCTAATCTCCCCAGCTTCATCAAGTACATCAAGAAAACATCAATTGTACCCTCCTAATACATATTCTTATACGTGAAACGCATTCAGAGGACTGGTGAACTCCTTATAATTGTAAAAGAACAACGAAAAGAGTATGGAAACAGAAAAGATCAAGGCCAACATTGGGAAACAAAACAAAAAAAAGTGATCATCCCATAGTAGATGATCAAATAATCCGCTGCTGATGCATTTCTAGATCTAGCACTTCGCAAGCTCCAAAAACCATTTCGACACAAACCGCATAAAAATCAGGAGAAGAAAACCAGGAAACGAATGATCTAACGAGTAACAAAAGAACCAGTTCAGAATCATCGAAACGAAGGTCTTAAAAAAAGAACAAGTGACAGCCTTTTGTCCAACACTCCAAACCCGATTCCTGACACCAAAAAAAGCCAAAACTTGCTACAGAAATCACAGTTCAGATGGGTACCTGTGAAAAAAGTCAACTGGCAGCGTTGGAGCCAAAGTGTTAAACTGAGAAATGTGCTTACAACAGTTAGATGTTTGCTGGTGCTTTCGTGTCAGACAGGAAATGTGATGTCACAAAATTGCACGGCGAGACCCATTTAAAATTGCCGTTATATTTAAAAATTATATACAATTAAAAAATTAAAATATAATTAAAAAATAGTTTTATTTATAAAAAAATTTAAAATTTAAAAAGAATATTTTAAATAAAAACTAATTAATTTATAAAATTTTATAAATTAACAAAAGTTGACTTATTAATTACTAAATTTTTATATTTTTAAAAACAAAAATTGCTAAAATAAATCTAAATTAAAAGTTAAAAACAAAAAAAAAATTAATGATTCAAGATTTTATGATTGAAATGACTAAATGGAGTTTTTTAATTATTTGTGATAATGTGGAGTAGGTTAATGGTAAAAATATTATTAAATATTTTTCAATTTTGTATATTAAATTTATGTTAAAATTTTGACATTAAAATATTTTTAATTTTTAATAAAAATAATTTGATATTATTTTTTTTGTAAATATAGATTACATAGCAAATTATATCAACTTAATATTTTTACTAAATAATTGTTATATAATATATCTATAATATGTATAAATTTTATTATTTAATAATTTAAAATATTTTAAAATTTAAAATAATTATAAACTCTTTTATAAATATAATATGTCGGAATTATGTAATAAAAATACTAATTTAATGTAATCATATTAACAAAAATTTTATCACCTCATTATTCTTGTTACAAAATAAAAAAATATAATATTTTAATACTATTTATAAAAGGTTTAGACTCATATTTTAAAATTTAAAAATTGAGATTTTTATAATTAATCATATTAATTATATACAAATCATATTTATTTATTTATTTCGACTAATGGATTAATAGAGGATAAACTCGAGTCATTGGACGTTGAAGGTAGAGTAGCCACCTTATATGTACGAGCTATATGCATAGTAAATACTCAACTCAAGTACCTATGTTTGTTGCCTCATTTCAACCATCATCTATTGCCTTAAAGAATAACCTTAAAGATTATGTCTAATCTTCATAAATAAAAATGCTAAATTTGTCAAATCATGATAGTAAAAAAGACATAATATTGGCCATGTATGTAACTAGCTTAATCCATTTTATCTGCATATGTTAGTCTTGTAAGCTAAGCTAAGTGAGTGTCTTGTAAACATGTGCATGTATTACTGCTTATTAAGAAAAAACGGGAATACTTTTCCCCTCAACAATTCTTTATGGTATTAAAGTCCCCAGGCCGCGAGGAGAGGTCCAAAACACTTGATTCAACTTCACCATACTACCTTCATCCAAGGGACAATCCAGGGGTGAATATATGCGGAATTGTTCTTAAAGGTGAATCGAACTATGATGAATGGGCAAGGCGATGAAGACTGCCTTTAAGGTCAATCGCAAAGGTGGTTTTATTGACGATACGATTGCTAAGCCAGATGACAAATCGACGGAGACTGATGATTGATGAGCGTCAATTCAATGCTTGCCCATTAGATGATCTCGATTGATTCGACCTTACGCTGTACGTTGACTGACATGAACTGTATCAAGGATTTGTGGGATGATCTAAAAGAGCAGTTTTCGACTGGGAACGTTATGTATGTACAACTTAAAGTGGAGATATCCAACTGTAGCCCTCTCTATTGCCACTTAATTTAAGAAATTGAAGGTGACGTGGGAGGAGCTTTACAATCTCTCATAAGAATTTCTTGAACAACAGGAGAAGGAAAAAGTTCATGTATTCTTGATGGGGCCAGACACGGCCCTATATGACGGGTTGCGTACAAATATTCTAAGTACGGACCCGTTGCCCAGATTAAGTAGGGCTTATTTCCTTGTGACCCAAGAGAAGAGACACAACCAGGTTGCAAGGGAAAGAGAGGAGAGGGTGGAGGCTGTTGGGTTTACTATTCAAGCACCTTCATTGCCACAATTGACGCGATTTTTTACCTAAGTAACAGCTGAAGGAGAGAGTGTTAGAATTTATAATGGACCTACGGGTCCATATGAGAAGGAAAGAAGACTAACATATAAGTCTAGTGAGTTACTCCACCTATCACCAATTAGTTTTAGGATAGAACCTCACTTAGACTTGTACGTGGTCTAACCTCACTTAGACTTGTACGTAGTCTAACTTTCCTTCTTGTATAGGCCCGTAGGTCTATTGTAAATTCTAACATGGTATCAGAGCAGGTTGCTCTTATGTTAGTCTTTAACACCTCGAAATGATAGATTATGTCACGTGTTAGATCCACACGTGAAAAGGGCCTGTTGAAATATAAAGAGTAAGAGTTTGTTCTACATTAGAAAAAGAGAGGAGAGAAGACTAACATATAAGTCTACTAGGCTACTCCACCTACCACCAATTAGTTTTAGGATGGAACCTCATTTATACTTGTATATGGTCTAACTTTCCTTCTCGTATGGACACGTAGGCTCATTGTAAACTCTAACAGAAAGGTCGTTGTTGGTGTGTTCTCAGTACTAGAAGAATGGGCATATGATGAAAGATTTTTTCTAGATCAATGGATACCTAGACTGGTGGTTTTCTGGTAAGCAATTGAAATCTTAGTGGTTGTTGGATATAGGTGCTTCACATTACATGACGGGAAATTGACATTTTTTGACAAATAGTCGTGAACTCGTTCTATCACCAGTGACTCTTCCCAATGGAGATACGACTAATGCAATCCTATAAGGCACCGTTGACCTTAGTGGTGGTTTGATTTTAAAACATGTTTTATAAGTGCCTCAATTTAATTGTGATATTATATGCTACTTGATACTAAGTATGTTATAACGTTAATTGACAAATTGTGTGTGATATAGGACCGCGCTTTGAGTTCTCTAATTGGTGCGACTGAGTAGGGGGATGGGGTGTACTATTTTTGAGGTGTGACACAGGCTCGTGTGCTTCTTGTAATGGCTTCAGACTCTTTTGAACATGACATAGGCATATGGGACATTATTCTCTTCAAGTATCGAAGTTAGTTCCTTGTGTTAATGGTAGTGATCATGATATCAAGAATAAGGCTTTTGATATTTGTCAACATGCATTACAAACTCGTGACATTTTTCCTTTGAGCAATAATAGAGAAATTGAGCCTTTTGGTTTGATTCATTCTAATGTGTGAGGTCTATATTGGACCATTTCTTTTTGTGGTGCTCATTACTTTCTTACTATTGTTGATGATTTTTTAAAGTTGTTTAGATTTATTGAATGCCTAACAAGATAAAAGTAGTGGGTGTTATGCAAAATTTTTGTGTAATGGTCAAAACTCAATTTCACATATGTGTTAAAGTGCTTCGTAATGACAATGGTACTGAATTTAGCCCTCTTAAATCATATTTTGCACAACATGGCATAATATTGCAAGCTTTTTGTGTGGGAACTCCCTAACAAAATGGAAGAGTTGAACAAAGGCAGTGACTTATTTTGAATGCTACTAGAGCACTTAGATTTCAGGCTTTTTTATCTATACATTTTTGGGAAGCATGTATTCTCATTGCGGGACATTTAATTAACCGCACACCAACCTTGCTTAATAATGGAAAACCCCCTATGAAGTGTTGTTTAGGAAACCTCCTTCTTACGAACCTATCTAGACTTTTGGGTGTTTACGTTATACTCATAGCAAGAATCGAACAAAGATAAATTAGCGTCAAAGAGTAGACGTTGTAGTTTTGTTGGTTACCCACATACTCAAAAGGGTTGGAGGCTATATGACCTTGATACAGGTGATTTTTTTGCTTCTCGAGATGTTCACTTTGTAGAGGATAAATTCCCATTTTGGGGTACTGATGTGTAACAACTTGAACCTCAGCCTAGCAGCACCTACACTTAGCCTATTTTGATGGTGTTGTGCATATGGAAACTCCTCTAGTTGATCTAGATCTTCACGATGCCAGTAAGACCCGTGACTACAAGGGGAGTAATGATATTAAGGCTAAACATTCAAGCAACAGGGGAGTGAATCTCCTAAGGTAATTGCTAAGTCTACAGAAGAACAGAGAAAGGAGTAGGTGTCTTCTCCGTGAGATGGTAAGGAACATGCGTCCCTTGATGCTTCGCAACCTCCACATGATGTGTCATCTAATCCTTCGCTTGGCTGGGGACACCTCGCCAAGCAGCCATCCACACGCCTGTGCAACTATATCACTAATACGGTGCATTATGTACTCCCCTCCTAGTATCCCCTACCATCACAATCCTCAAGTATGTCCTATCCTACAACACACCATGTTAGTTGTGATAAGTTTTCTCCTTGACATCGACATTTTCTTGTAGCTATTTTTGCAGATATTGAACCTTTGAGATTTTCTGATGCCATGAAAGATTCGAGATTGCGTGATACTATACGAACAGAAATTGATGCTCTTAAGAGTCAAGGTATATGGACCACTAAGACTCTTCCATCATGCAAGAATCCACTTCCTTCCAAGTGGGTTTATAAGATTAAATATAATTCAAATGGGTCAATTGAATGCTTTAAAGCATGATTGGTTGTTTGTGGGAATGACCAGATTGAGGGAATTGATTATCATAAGGCTTTTGCTCCTGTGGCCAAGATGGTTACCGTACGAACTTTTCTTCCAGTTGTTGTAACTTGTAATTGAGAAATTTATCAAATGGATGTCCATAACGCATTCTTACATTGTGATCTTGATGAAGAGGTGTATATGCGTTTGCCTCTGGGTTTTTCGGCTACTTATCCTAGAAAGGTATGACGTCTTCGTAAATCTTTGTATGGTCTTTTCCAAGTACCACGCAATTGGTTTGCCAAATTAAAAAGTGTTTTACAGTCTTATGGTTATGTGCAATCTTATATGTTCACCTATTGCAATGTTGATGTCTAAATATGTGTTCTTGTCTATGTCGATAACTTGCTTATTAGGGACAATGATGTTGACATAATGTCTCGTTTCAAATCTTATCTCAATTTTTGCATTCATATGAAGGATCTGGGTATCTTGAAATATTTTCTAAGTATTGAGGTTGCCTGTAGTCCCGAAGGTCTCTTTTTGTGCCAACGCAAATATACTATAGATGTTGTTACTAAGGTTGGTTTACTTTGGGTAAAACCTGTCGGATTTCCTATGGAGCCAAACCACAAGCTTACATTGCCCACCGGTGACTTGCTTGCTGAACCAAATCGCTATATGCGACTGGTTGGACTACTAATTTATCTGACTATTACACGACCCAAATTAAGTTACTATATGCATGTTCTTGGGTAATTTATGCAGAGTCCCCGTGTGAAACATTGGGATGCCGCTTTGCGAGGTGTGCATTATTTGAAGATTATTCGGGTTAAATGATTTTGCTATGATTTTGCTACGTGTGGATAGTGATTTTAAGCTCTATGTTTATTGTGATTCTGATTGGGCCAGTTGCCCTCTCAACAAGCATTCTTTGACAGGCTACTATGTGTTATTGGATCGCTCGCCAATATCATAGAAGCCTATGAAGTAGCAAACGATTTCTCGTTTGTCTGCTGAGGCTAAATATCACTCCATGCAACTACTACCCGTTAATTGACGTAGCTGAAAGCTCTTTTGTGCTCCTTTGGGATCAAATACAGCCAACCTATGCAGCTATTCTGTGACAATAAAGTTGCACTCTACATTGCTTCAATTATGGTTTTCCATGAACGAACCAAGCACATTCAAGTGGATTACCACTACGTTCGCAATCATATACAAGCTGGCCATCTTGTCACTCAACATGTTCGCTCTTTTAACCAGCTTGCAAAATTCTTATGAGGGATCTTGGGAAACATCAGTTTGAATACTTATTTCGTAAGTTGGGCATTTGTGACCTTCATGTTCCAACTTGAGGGGGAATATTGGGTCATGTATGTAATTAGCTTTAATTAGTTTCTTGGGCTTAATCTATTATATGTATATATGTTAGTCATATAAGCTAGGTTACGTGAGTACCTTGTAAACATTTGTATATATTACTGCTTATCAAGAATAGGAATGTAAATGAGTCAAGCCAAGTCCAGGCCATAGTGGCCCGTGGCCTAACGGGCCGGGATAAGTCGGTCTGTGACCCGGCCCACCATGAGCCAATCGGGATGATCATGTTCGGCTCACAGTTCGCCCGTAGCGCGGTCAACCCGAGCCAAAATCGGACCTAACCAAGCAAGTCGGCTAAATTTGACATCCCTAATCAAGGGAATACAATAAGACTTTTCCCCTTAAAAATTCTTTACATAATTACAGTATTTTGACCTTTACTATAATAACCTTAAGGTTTTGCAGTTTCGTTTAGTGGAATCCACAAAATTGAAGACCTTTACTATAATAACCTTAAGGTTTTGCAGTTTCGTTTAGTGGAATCCACAAAATTGAAGAACAAATGATGTTCTTAAGGACAATAAGTGAACCCTTTAACGAGAAACAAAATACAAAGATGGTCCTGCGTAATTTCTTAGCTAAGAATAAATTGAACAACTGATAAAGAGCTTCTTCTTCTTCTCCTCCTCCTCCTCCTCATTATTCTCCTCCTTCTTACTCTTATCTTGTCTTTTACATATATTTTTATGCAGTTTGGTTTGCTTAACCCTATCTACTAAAAGTGAAGTATCCAAATCAATTTTGTGTGTTTGTGATATTAATTTGGATATAAAATAGACTTTTATGTATTTCTTTTAGAACATTATTTGGTGAATCAGATAAGTTGAAAATTAACTTTTAATTAATTTGATCCGTGTTTTAAACATACACGATTAGTTTAATTTTATCCATTATTAGACCCGGCCCAGAAAAATAACACAACTTACCAATAACAACCTATGTATACATTTTCCAAAAGCAATAACCACAGATTCTAGAATGAAGAAATTAAAGTCAGTGTAAGCTAGGCTTCAGTCCAGTGTTTGAGAGAGTATCAACGAATTTATTATGTTCATAAAATATTTTGATGAAGAATGACTATGAATTCTACAAAGTGGAATTATAGAATGCAAAGATCTTTGTTGCTTTGTGTGTTACATGTGCCAAACTGGGTATGAGTAAAAGTGGTCTTACGTGCGTTCATTAGCTAAGAATGGTTTGAATAACTCAACTAATTTGACGGGCTAATGTTTCAGTTAATTACTCATACTAAAAGAAGTTTGATAGTAATAATTTGATTAAAATTTTGACATTTATGCGTTGCAATTTAATTCCCAAGTTAGCTTAAGACTAGCATGCAACATTAATTTCTCCCATTTTGACCCCATATCAAGAGAAAATTTAGGTTTGGACATAGTTTCTTTTTCGCTTGTTTTATCTTCGACAGAAAAAGGTTGACGATTCACTTAATCTACAACTTCTTCAACTGGTAAACTACAATTCGCATGTTTAAAATATATCGAATATGCCCAATTTAATGATTTACTAGGAAAAATAAACCTCTGCTTACAGCCTAGACTTCTGTGTAAAGTCTTTGCAAAATAGACAACTCTAGGCACATTTATTGTTGGAAGTTCGGCATAATTTTCAATGCATTGATCAAAGACAGCTACGACGAGCTACACATTTTCGAAGGCAATAACTACAGTTTCTGGAATGAAGAAAAGTCAGCCTAATTTGAGCGACCAATAATCTCTTTATCAAAGAATTTATTATTTTCATCAGTTTCTTAGGTCAAAAGATGTCGCCGATGGGTGATATCAAGAACCAGTATGCATTTTGTTTCCTTTTGGGTTAACTACCGTTAATGCCTTTTGCGACCCCAGGGGAGGGGCGGCTCAGCACTATGCATTTTAATGCTACTAAAAGATAACACGAAACCACTGTTTCGTGGTCCCGAGAGATTGGCCTATATAACATAGGTTACCCTTCTGCAACAAACGCAGAGATAAAACTTAACAGTTGTTATGGCTAACAAGATCGTGGTTTTGATTGTTGGCATTCTTGCGATTTGCTGCTTTGCGTCAGTCGTCGTTAATGCCGCGCAGGGGACTGCCACTTTCTACCCTCCACCTTACGTCCGTAAGTACATATATAACTGTTTTACACCCCTGTAATGCTATTACTATCCTTCAAGCCTATGAATATTAAGTTACTTATTTATTGTTTTGACATGCAGCATCTTCATGCTATGGTAATGAAAACAAGGGAGTGATGATCGCAGCTGCAAGCGATGCGGTGTTCGAAAATCGCAGAGCATGTGGGAGGAGATATAGGGTAACGTGTATCGGTGGTACTAACCAAACTCCTAATCCATGCAAGGGTGGTAGCGTTGATGTTACAGTCGTCGACTACTGTCCACCAGGTTGCGCTGCAACCATTGATCTCTCCCAAGAAGCTTTCGCAAGAATTGCTAATCCTGATGCTGGCAAAGTTCGGATAGAATATAATCAGTAAGCCTGAAATCTAGTAATTTAATCCACTTGTTTAATTGTAGACCCCAAGTTCCTACTTGACATCTTCTTCATTATTGTTTGATGTTCTTGTTTTCAGGATATAGAGAGTGAAGGCATGCAAGTGACAGATATCAAAATAATAAGACATCAGATGGTGCAAGCTAGCTAGCGTGAAATGAAAACCGAGTTTTACTAATCTCTAAAACAACTATTTACGGGCTTCGTAGTAGGGGTCTATTTATGCAATACGATCCTTTCCTCAGTAATAAGAAAAGAAGAATGAGCACATCTATTGCTCTTCCTTCCAAGGAAGTCATTACCCGAATAAAAAGTGGATCTTAGGCGAAAATCTGATCTGTATCCGGCAATAACTACCTTCTCTTATTATTAATTTTTGTCTGAATGTTATTGGTAAGCATGAAACACATTCTATGTCGGAACAAAATACAAACCTCTTTATGGTAAACTTAATCCCAGCGACAAAGCACTATAATTAAGTTTAATCAGATAATATCAATGAAAAATAAAAAATTTAATAAAGAAATAAATACAAAAAATTACAAGAAAAACTGTCCAAAATAGAAAGAAAAATTATAGATTAAAAGCACAAGTAAATCTAGTAATCATAAATAAGAATTTCCAAAATTTAATCTCTCATCCTATAACAATAAAGATTGAACATTGAAATTAAAACTAATATGCAAATCAACAAACTGATAACTTGATCTCAAAATCAATAAAACAAGGTGAATATCATAAACTACTTACTTTCTCATTGTTTTCTTCTCTTTTTTTTTGTGTTTTTGCACATCCTAATAAACAAACTCGTGTTTTCTTTTTTTATATATTCTAAATTAGGTTTTCTACAACATATATGATCACATACACGATCGTGTAAGTTATCATCTATCTTTCAGTTTCACTTGAGTCATGAACTTATATGATTATAGATATCTACGTAGTTGTTACACATGGCCATGTATGTCATCCACATGTACGTGTACACAATGTTATATGTCATCACTCTTCACACGTTTCTTCAAACGTTTTTAGAAATTTACATGGTTAATCCACAAATGTGTAATTCACAGACACCCTACACTACCGTGTATCTTCTTAGAAGAGCATTTTCATCTTGCCTTTACGTGTTTGTCATTTCTATAAATTATAAAGACATTTACGATCATCGAAAGTCTCAAAATCTAACATATAATACATTTAATTGTTAATGAAAATGTGATGTAAATCACGTGATTCTCCATTAATTCACACATAGAAGCAACTAAAGCTGAAGAAAGCATGAAGAATCAAAGTAGATGGTGTCTGGAATGTTGAAGAGAGAAGGAGAAGTATCTGTCAGTTGAAGACTAATTCCTAAGACTCTAACATGTGAGGAAAAAGAACAACTTATGTCTGAAGCTAAGGAACATAAAACGCAGTCATTCACTAGTTAAGGCAGAAGCATAAGACACAAAACACT